>SJXQ01003913.1:516919-527150 GCA_006408695.1 Aepyceros melampus | reverse complement strand
CCAGGGCTTACCCTGGGTCTCTCCTGGCTGCTGGCGCCTCTCCCCATATTCTCCTGGTCCCCGGTCTCCTCCTGGAGCCCCGGCTCTGACTCTGGGGCTCGCGGAGACACCCTGAGCGGCACCTGGACCAGGCGGAGGCTCACCCAGGGCAGGGACATGGGGGACTCGCTGAAGCCACCGGGACCTCTGGATGACCCTGGGTAGCCAAGGCCACTACTCCGTGACAGGCAACCCATCCCTGGTCATGTGGGCCAAAGAGATCCTCACGCTGGCCCACGAGGGCCCGATGTGAGCCTGCCCCCTACTGCGCTGTGGGGGTGCCGGGAGTTGGAGGACGCCTGGGGGCGGCCGTGGTGGATCAGGCCAAGAGGGAGGAATAGCGGAGTAAAGGCTGGGGATGAATACAGAGACAAGGGCCAGACCATGTGCAAAAGCAGAACTCTGACCCTCGGCCCACAGCCGCAGGCCCAGGTAGCCAGGAGCCTTTGAGTCAGACTCCTGTCTCTGGTGACAGCTCAGGCAGCCAGGCAGCAACCCTGGTGACAATCAGCCAGGACTCGAGCAATATCAGACAGCCTCCCTAATCATGGTCCTGCTCCCGACTCAGGACCAGCACGAAAAGGACCCATCTGCCCCCTGAGCAGTCACCTGGGACACCCCCCCACCCCGACTTTGGACAGCCCTCCAGCTCCATCAGGCACCCGGAGCCCCCTGTTCTCCACTGGGAAGAAGCCCACCCACCCCTCTGCCTGCATCTGAGCCTCTGCCAAACACAAGCGACAAGGCTAATCCCTGGCTCAGCCAGCTCCGAGCCAACAGCCTTTGCTTGTCTCCTTCTGTTGGTCTTCATCTCCATGATGTACAGAGCAATAGGGACAAAGCTTTAAAAACACAGAACTTTGTAAAACCCCGCCAGCTGCGCATCACAACCTCACTGGCATGAATTCAACTTACACGCACACACGTGTTCACCTAAAGCCACAGCCAACCACAAGCAACCTCAGAGTCCAGCCCCTGTAGAACATGGAGAGGATGAGGGGGATTTGGGGTACGGCGTCATTCTGTTTCTTGGTCTGGGTTGCTGATCACACTGGTTTAATAAATGTTGTGAAAATCTCTTCTCGCCACACTTAACGATCTGTGTACGTTTCTGTATGTACTTTCTATGTGTGTGATTTTTCAATTAAAATTTGCTCACAATCCCTTCCCGAAAAGTCCGTGCACACTGGATAAAAATGAAGACGTGTACTAGCCACTTGGAACAGCCATCTGGGGGGAGGGGGGAAACAGGGAGGCCGAGGAATAAACAGATAAACAGACAAGAGAGAGGCCTGGAGGGGGCCGGGGGCGGGTCACAGGCCAGGGAGGGAGGACAAGCCCAGCCCTGGGCACCTCAGGACAGGGCAAGGGAACCAGGTAGAACAGGAGTTCGGGCCACGTCATGACTATCCCGCTGTGTTAAGAGCCCTCGCTTCTCAGACAAGAATCACGAAGGCTGCCGACACTTGGAGTCGTAACAATGTGGCTTGACCCTCAGTGGCCGGTGTTTTTTTTTTTTTTTTTACCTCCATCAAAGCCTTAAACGCGTGGCTTTTTTGACCTGAAATTCATTTCACCTGTAGCAAGACACACAGTTGAAAGGCGTTGGGCCCACGCCCCAGGCCAGCACCGAGGCACCCCCGTGGCCACGCCGGTCAGCCGGGGACACCGAGCATCTCTCCGAGTCAGCCTCATGACATGAACTGTGGACTGTCAGACCTAGACCCCACCGGCCCCCGGCACCACGGACCAAGGCAGCGCAGCGTCCGCGGGGTGACAGCCCAGGACAGCTCCACCTCCAGGAGGGGCAGACAGGGGGTGTGAGGTTCGCTTCGGGAACACAGTCTCATGCTCATCTCTTTATGGAACAAATCGCAGCAAGTGAAATGCCACACGTTTCAGGCTGTGGGGTGGGCCCTCTTAGGCGGTCCACAGAGGGTCTCCGGGCCCCTTGGATGCTCACGCTCCGCACGGCGGGTTGTGGGGCTCCTGCAGTTCAGATGAAACCCGAGTGGGAGGGACAGGGCTGGGCAAATAGGACACCGGGTCCTCGTCACAAGAGGGGGCCTGGAGAAACACACGCCGACCCGGTTTTGCCGCGTGTCCCCAGGAGACACGGGCGGGAACAGGGAGCTGGGTTCTCAACCATCATGGGAACCTGACCCGGCCCCTCCTCTCTGGCCCCGGCTCACCGGCAGGCCAGGGGCTTGGGAGCTGGATGAAGTCGTTTCCTGCTGCCGGTCAGAACCCCCTCCAACAGTCGCCCTCTCCCCAGCCACCACCCCCAGCTCAGCCCACCCCCTTTCCCCTTGAAAACCTGCGTCCAGCCTCAGAAAGGCCTGTGGTTACCCCACCTGGCTGCAGGCCGCCGGCCGCCAAGGGGACAGTGAGTGGAGGGCGGGGGAGACGCCGGCTGGTTTTGCTCACCCACGCTGACCTTGGAGGAACCGGCTCTGTGGCTTCTCGCTCTGGCCTTGCTGGGCAGTTCCCTCCAGGTCCGGAACACACCGGCTGCTCCCAGCCCTGCCCTTTCCTGCCTGGCAGCTCCTCCTCACCTCCTGCCACCCACGAGCTGTCCCTGCCGCCCTCACGCATCTGGCTCATCACCGAGCTGCTTGTCAGCCAGGCCGGCGGGTCTGGAGGCCAGCACGGTGTCGGGGTGCTGACTCGCCCCATTATCCCTGGAGCTCAGATGGAGTTATCCCTGGAGTTACAGAGCGGGAATGCCTCTCCTGCCCCGTGGGGCCCCTCACCCCAGCACAGCCCTATAAACCATGCCTACAACAGCTCCTTCCAGTCCCTGCCCTCTGGAATGGGGTTAAATGGGGACCCCAGAAAGATACGCCTGCATCCTAACCCCCAGAACCTGCCATTATGAGCTTATTTGAGAACAGATGGGATTTGCCTACAGGTGTAATTCAGGTCTTGAGATGAGTTCATCTTGATTTAGGTGGGTGCTTAATCTGACAACAGGGGCCCTAACATGAAAAAGGTGGGACTAGGGGCTTCCCTGGTGGCTCAGACGGTAAGGAGTCTGCCGCAATGCAAGAGACCCGGGTTTGAACCCTGGGTCAAGAAGATCCCCTGGATAACAGAATGGCTACCCACTCCAGCATTCCTGCCTGGAGAATCCCATGGGCAGAGGAGCCTGGTGGGCTGCAGGCTAGCAGATCGCAAAGAGTCAGACACAACCAAACGATTTTCACTCCAAGGACACAGAAACACTGAGGAGACCGTGGGAGGCTAGAGGCCAAACCAAGCTGCCCCGAGAAAACCGCCAGGAGCTGCAGAGGGGCCTGGAATGGACCCTCCCTCCCAGCCTCCAGAGGAGCTGCCCGGGACAAGCTCGGTGTCAAGCTCCTGGCTCCTGAGCCAGGAGGGCAAACCTCTGTTGTCTTAAGGCCCTGACTTCGTGGCAACTTGCTCCGCCAGCCCCAGGATGCCGACACGCCCTCTGCGGCCCTGGTGACCCAAGAGGGGCTGCATCCCTCTGCCGTGGGCCCTTCGCCCGAGAAATCACAGCAGCTCCCAGCGTCCAGCGTGCCATGGGGCTCGCTTTCCCAAGGCTGCTGCTGCTGCTGGCTACAGGCGTCAGAACCCAAGGCTCAGGAGACCTGAAAATCCATCTCAGAGGGGTACCCATGCCGCCTGGTGTGTAACAAGCCCACCTCATCCGCCAACAGCCCTGCTCCAGCCCTCTTGGGGAGAGGGGGGCCGTGGGTGGCCACGGGGGGCAGCCCCCCAGTGCTCGCTCCCCTGGCTGCCCCGGCTCCTCCCTGCAGCTCTGGGGGCCCACGGGCGGGCCGGGGCCTCGTGCCAGGACACCCACTTTGGCGTGTGCAGCTCCCACTTCTTTAGCTGCTCAGAGCCGCATGAAGCCACAGCTGGAGACGAACACTGCCATCGAGCAGAAGCGAGCGTTCCGCTGGGTCTTTCTCGTTGGGAGAAAACACAGCTGAAGCCCCTGGGTTTGGCCAATTTCGTGCTTTCTCCTTCCTGTCGTCAGTCTGTCATCAGTCACTGTCTGCGTCTCAGCCCAGCCTGTCATGTAACAAAATACGCAAGCAGATCAAGGGGTTTCAAGATGAGAAATGCATTTTCTCACAGTTCTGGAGACCAGAGGTCCAAGATCAGGATGTCATCGGGGTCATTTTCTGTGAGGTTTCTGGTCGGTTCCTCCTCCTCACTGTGTCCCTTTCTACAAAGACACTAACCCCTTGGGTCTGGGCCCCACCCTTATGGCCTCATTTCACCTCAATAACCTCCTGAAAGCCCCTGTCTCCCATCACAGTCTCCGGAGGCTGAAAATGCTCTAAGTTCTTAAAGTGCACGTGTCCAAGAAAGACCATCGGTCAGCCTCACTTCTCTCGATGAAAACGTCTCATATCTGGGTGTGGCTTCCCTGGTGGCTCAGACGGTGAAGAATCCGCCTGCAATGCAGAAGACACAGGGGCGGGAAGATCCTCTGGAGAAGGAACTGGCAACCCGCTCCAGTATTCTCGCCTGGAGAATCTCATGGACAGAGGAGACTGGCAGGCTACAGTCCATGGGGTCACCAGGAGTTGGACACGACTGAGCAACTGACACTTGACTTTCACTTTTTCTGAAAAGAAAGAGCACTGGTTAGGAGTACAGGGCTGCTCCAAGGGGCAGAGAGTTCAGAAAGCAAATACAGTCCCACTGAGGCAGTGGCTTCCACATGTGACTCTGGGGACACAATTCAGCCCATAGCTGAAGCTTGGGGCTTCCCTGGTAGCTCAGATGGTAAAGAATCTGCCTGCAATGTGGGAGACCAGGGTTCATTCCCTGGCTTGGGAAGATCTTCAGGAGAGAGGATATGTACCCACTCCAGTATTCTTGCCTGGAGAATCCCATGGACAGAGGAGCCTGGCAGGCTAGGGTCCATAGGGTCGCATAGGGTTGCAAAGAGTCAGACACAACTGAAGTGACTTAGCATGCATGCACACCCACCTAGCACACATGGGGTCTCCATGGTGAAGCCAGATTATCACACCAAACAGATCAGAGCGTGAGGAATCAGCCCTTCAGCCCTTCAACAACCTTGTGTCCTACTGTGTGCTGCATTCAGTGAATGCATGTGAACTGTTTGCATCAGGAGCCCAAGGCAATAGGTACTGTTAGGGGACCAGCTGGCAGTGGGCTGGGGTCCCAGCAGGTGTAGAGAGTCAGGCTGATCACGACTCGGTGGGTGGAACGCGGTGCGTGGAGGCCCCCATGCACACACACAGCACTCCCGCCTGCTGACTGGCCTGTCCCCTGATGGGCTGGCTGAGTTCCAAGGCTGTTCCCTCACCAGGGAAGGCTCACCATAGTCAGGAATCTCAACTGGCTCCAGAAAGGTCCAGAATGCCTCCCCGGGCAGCAGGCCACACCTGAGAGCAGACAGTGGCCGTGGACGTGATGTGAGCCTTTGTAACGGGGACACGCCATATCCACCGCCACGCCCCGTGTGGGGCTCCCATGATCTGGACTGCAGCATGTGCGGGAAGTGTCCGCTTCCCCAGGAGCCAAGCGGGGGCGCGCGTGTTGGGAGCTGGGGAGGGGCAGGTGGAGGGCTGGGCCCGAGGCGCGCAGCCCGCGCGGCGCGTCTGGTTCTCTGCCGTGAGCCCTGAGGCAGCTCGCTCAGCCTCTCTGAGCCACCCCTCCTGCCCCGTGGGCCAGTGTGCACACGCGCTGGGCAAGAACCAGGGCGCCCGGGCCCCAGGGGAAGACTGTGCTCACCATTCAAGGGCGTGGCTTCTTCTCCCAAAGCCAGGGGCCCTGCTGTGGCTCACGTGGAAGGGATGGCCCCAGGGGTGAGGCAAGCGTTGCCGCTGTCTCCTCACAGGCCAAATATACTAACCCACCAAGGCCACCATCGCTATTGCCACTATGGCGTTATGAACGGGGACCTGATCCAGGAGAGGAAGCGCCATGTGCAGAGGCGAAAGAGGCCAGCTTTACCCTCAGGACCACAGGGTGGGACCTGGCCGAGCAAGGATGCACCAGTGAGTGTGGCCTCCAGGGGCAGGCCTCACCACAGTGAGGTCTCAACAGACACGGCCGAGTCAGATTTGCCTGTGAGCAGACTTGCTCTTACTAAATGTGAAGGGCACCCTGGAGTGGGCGAGACTGATGAGCAAAGAGAAGGCTCTGAGGCTTCAGATGTGAGATGACAGGGTCTGGGCCTGCGCAGGGCTAGGGGAAAGGGAGGATGCCACAGAGACCAGAGCTTTCTAGGAGCGGAAAACAGCCAGGCGTCTGTGTGGACTAAGTTGCTTCACGTGTCCGACTGAGACCCTATGGACTGTAGCCCTCCCAGGCTCCTCTGTCCCTGGGATTCTGCAGACAAGAATACTGGGGTGGGTAGCCATGCCCTCCTCCAGGGGATCTTCCCCACTCAGGGATCGAACTCACATCTCTTATCTCTCTTGCATTGGCAGGTGGGTTCTTCACCCCTAGAGCCACCTGGGAAGCCCAGACAGTAAGGCAGGCAAGTGTTAAGGTGGGCGCCATGTGGCCGAGGGGGCTGGAAGCACAGGTAGTGTCTTTCCTCATCCTTGAACCCAGGGTCACAGCCTTGGCTGGCCAGGGCACTCAGCTCCGAGGGCCGAGGACGCTGGGCGTGGGTGTTGGCAGACAGACTGGGGCGCTCCCGACTCCCGCAGCTCTGCGTGCGCTGGAGGCCCAGCGACTCTTATCTTCGCGCACACGGAGGGAGATAATCAATCTCTATTTGGGGTGGGAAAGGCGGATAAGCACCCTCACCCGCAGGAGAGAAGACACAAGACCGCTCCAAGAGACAAACATGATTAATAGCCAGGGTGTTGATTTACGGGGGGAGATTAGAGGAACGCAGCCCGGATCTCTGGAGGGGTGAGGGCGAGGCCTGCACGGTGGGCAGAGAAAGGAGGCACGGCAGCCTGAGAAATCCCATTTCGGGCCTGATCTGCAGGGGTGAGACGGAGAGCACAGCTGACAGATGAACACACCGTCTGAAGGTAGGAAAATGACTTTCCAAGACGAGAGGGGATTTCCCGCCAGGAGCAGGGAATCTGGCCACGAGCAGCAGAGACCTACGGTCCTGCACTCCAGACACGCAGACAGCACAGGACAGTCCACGGAGTACGCTGCAGAAGCCCGGCCCTCGGGGTCCAGAAGTCCACGGCCACGCAGGACTCAGGTCCTAACAGAGATGATAGGAGGTTCTCCGACCCAGCCTTCGAAGGGGCCTCTAGTCTCAGGGTTCTCCAGAAACACAGGACCAACAGACTATGTGTGTGTGCACACACAGAGAGGGGTTTATGTTAAGGAATTGGCTCATGAGATGGTGAGGGCTGGCAAATCCAAAATCTGCAGGGCGGGCCAGTGAGCTGGACACCCAGGCTAGAGCAGGAGGCCATCTGCTGGCAGAGCCCCCTCTTCCTGGGGGACCTCAGTCTTTTTTCACTAATGCCTTCACTTGATTGGGCAAGGCCCACCCACACCACAGATGGTTATCTGTGTTACTGGAAGTCTACTGATTTAAATGCTGTTGTTCAGCCACTCAGTTGTGTCCGACTCTTTGCAACTCCATGGACTGCAGCACGCCAGGCCTCCCTGTCCATCACCAGTTCCCAGAGCTTGCTCAAACTCATGTCCATTGAGTCGGTGATGCCACCCAACCATCTCATCCTCTGTCGTTCCCCTTCTGCTCTCACCTTCAATCTTTCCCAGCATCAGGGTCTTTTCCTGTGAGTCAGGTTTTCACATCAGGTGGCCAAACGATTGGAGCTTCCGCTTCAGCATCAGTCTTTCCAATGAATATTTAGGGTTGATTTTCTTTACCATTGACTGGTTGGATCTCCTTGCTGTCCAAGGGACTCTCAAGAGTCTTCTCCAATACCACAGTTCAATTCTTCAGCACTCAGCCTTCTTTACGGTCCAACTCTCATATCTGTATATGACTACTGGAAAAACCATAGCTTTGACTATATAGGCCTTTGTCAGAAAAGTGATGTCTCTGCTTTTTAATACATTATCTAGTTTTGTCATAGTTTTTCTCTCAAGGAGCAAGCGTCTTTTAATTTCATGCTGCAGTCATCGTCAGCAGTGATTTTGGAGCCCCAAAAAATAAAGTCTGTCACTGTTTCCATTCTTTCCCCATCTTTTGCCATGAAGTGATGGGACCAGATGCCATGATCTTAGTTTTCTGAATGTTTAAGCCAGCTTTTTCACTCTCCTAGATGCCACCATTTAAAAGAACTTTTTCATCATCCCTATTTTTATTAAAATAATATAAAATCTTACAGCACGTAAATATACAGCTTATTTATCGTCTATGACTGAACACACACACACGTTGTTTTCAAATATTTGCTGTAGTAAATGATTTTCATAGACATCTCCTCACCTCTTTACTTCTTTGTCCAATTCCTTTCTTCCCTTAATTCCCCAAAGTGAAATTCCTAAAGCAAGTAGGAAGAGAGAAAGTGACAGTCACTCAGTCATGTACGACTCTTTGCAACCCCACGGACTACAGAGTCCATGGGATTCTCCAGGCCGGACACTAGAGTAGGCAGCCTCTTCTCCAGGGGATCTTCCCAACCCAGGGATCGAACCCAGGTCTCCCACATTGCAGGCGAATTCTTTACCAGCTGACCCACCAGGGAAGGCCCAAACTGTCGAATCCACTCTTTTTAGTGTGTGGTTCTGAGTCTTCACAAATATTCACAGTCATGTAACCAGCATAATCGGGATGAAAAACATTTCCATCACCCCGAAAAGCTCCCTTGTGCCCTGAAGCTGTCCTCTTGGGCCAGAGTCCTGTGTACCCAGTGGGATGTGCATGGTACTGAGGACAGAACTCAGGCCCTCGGCCCCGTCCGATACCAAGGGGACTGAGCTCAGACAGGGTTAGTGGTAACAGAACAGGAGAGACGAGAGATGTTCCATCAGTGTGACCCTGCTGGATAAAAACAAATGAGTTTGGGGCACAAAGCAGTGGGACGTTTTTGTACAGGGGGGCAGCAGTTTCCCCACACCCTTGGATTTCGCCAACTTCTAGCCCTGAAGCCCAGAAAGGTGAAGACACTTACTCAGAGTCACACAGCAACTAGGGGCGCAGAAGTCCCAAACTCTGCCTACCCCCCAAGGCCACAAACCTTTCGTTGTTCCCTCCACCATCACTTCTTCCCACCGTGCCCTCTGCCCGCCTTCCTCCTGGGAAGGGCTGGGACAGGAAGGTGGGGGCGGATCCCAGACCGGAGAGCAATGAGGCTGCAATCAGCTACATCAGAGGGGCTGATAAACAGAGGGGAGTCCAGAGAGGACTTAGCCAGCCCCTCCAGTCGGCTGTAAATAAAGTGCTGGAGCCCAGGACGGGGCTGCCTCGCTGGAGACGGATCTGGCGACAGACGGACTGTCATCCATTGCCCCAGGTGCAGCTGCAGACTGCCCCATCGAGGCCCCCAGGCTGGAGTGTCAGCGGGCGTCCGGGGGCTCAGGAACAACCACCCCCACCCCCAGGAGGGACACTGGTCCTGTCTGGAGAGTGAGGAGGCTGGGAACGCAGACAGGCCCGGGTCCTTCAGCACCGCCGCCCTAGGGCCTCACACATCCGCTGCCCTGACCCTACCTCACTCACCCCACGTACAGGCGAGGAGACCGAGGCGCAGAGGAGCCAAGACACCTGCCCGAGGCCACGTGGCTCATACAGCGACTGAGCCAGTGCTTGACCGCCCCCGCAAAGCCAGCGCTTCAGCGCCTCTTGGGTCTTAGGGAGCCACGGAAGGTTACGAGGGAGACAGGGGCCTGGTCGCTCTGCATGGAGTTGGGTGGAGGATGAGGCTGGAGGGGGAGGTCTGGCCTCAGTCCCGTCCATGTCTGTGATGGACAGCAGCCCTGGGACAGCAGAGTCCGGGCCCTACTTGGGGATCGGCAGTGATGGCCCTGAGCGGGGAGTGGGATGGGGCGTCTGAGAGCCTCTTCTGATTGGCGTTTCATACCCTTCATCACGAGGTGAGGAACAAGTGGCCCACAAGTCCACTCCCAGTGCCACCGCCAGGCCCAGCTGGCGTCCATTTCCTCCCTCTTGGCTGAGCCCACATATCCCAAGTCCAAGGCCGGGCCTGCGGGCCACTCCAAAACATAGCGACATTGACGGTGTGGCTTCTCAGGACACCGCACTCCCAGACGTGCTCGCTGTACCTCG
>SJXQ01003913.1:370086-516415 GCA_006408695.1 Aepyceros melampus | reverse complement strand
CTGCAAAAATAACAAAATATGAAATTCAGATTAATGTTCTGTTTAGTCAGGATCTGAATTTCAAATCAGGACAAGCTGACTCAGATTGACTGCAGTCCGTCTCCCAGAGCCTGTCAGCCAGCACCTGGACCCTAAGCGGGGGGTTCTACCCAGGGGAGCCCAGCATATCCAGACGGGTGGGCAGGTGTTTTGTACCTAAACAGGCAGGTTGACAGGCCCCAGGCTCCGCCTTCGGAGGTCACCAGGGTCCAGACCCCCAGCCGGGCTTGCACACCAGCCTTCCCACCAAAAATCTCCAGTTGATGTGGGCTTTTTCCAGCTTTATTGAGGTACAGCTGACAAATTTGTAAGATATTTACAGTGTGTGTCATGGTGATTTGATATATAGATACACTGTGCAAAGATTCCTCCCAACTAGTTAATTAACACATCAGTCACATCACACATTTATCTCTTTCCTTTTTTTTTTTTTTGGTGAGAATATTTAAGTTTTACTCTCTTAGCAAGGACTTCCCTGGTGGCTTAGACGGCAAAGCATCTGCCTGCAATGCGGAAGACCTGGCTTTGAACCCTAGGTAGAGAAGTTCCCCTAAAGAAGGAAATGACAACCCACTCCCGTATTCTTGCCTGAGAATCCCATGGACAGAGGAGCCCAGAGGGCTATAGTGCATGGGGTCGCAAACAGTTGGACACGACTGAGCGACTAACACACACACACACACACACACACACACACTCTTAGCAAAGTTCAATTATACACACAGTGTATCAACCATAGTCAATATGACAAACCAAGACAGTGTAATTAAAAAGCAGACACATCACTTTGCCAACAAAGGTCTGTCGAGTCAAAGCTGAGGTTTTTCCAGCAGTCATGTATGGAAGTGAGAGTTGGACCATAAAGAAGGCTAAGCGCTGAAGAATCGATGCTTTTGAACTGCGGCATTGGAGAACACTCTTCAGAGTCCCTTGGACTGCAAGGAGATCCAACCAGTCCATCTTAAAGGAAATCAGTGCTGAATATTCATTGGAAGGACTGATACTGAAGCTGAGGCTCCAACACTTTGGCCACCTGACGCAAGGAGCCAACTCACTGTTAAAGACCCTGATGCTGGGAAAGACTGAGAGCAAAAGGAGAAAGAGGCAGCAGAGGATGAGATGGTTGGATGGCATCACCGACTCAGTGGGCATGAGTTTGAGCATATTCTGGGAGACAGTGAAGGACAGGGAAGCCTGGTGTGCTGCAGTCCATGGGGTCACAAAGAGTCGGACACGACTTAGTGAATGAACGACACACAGCAGCAACCGCAGCCACCATGCTTTATGTTAGGGCCTCACCTCTTATTCAGCTTACAGCTTAAGTTTGTTCCCTTTCACGAACCTCTCCCTCATCCCCATCACTCCTCCCTCTCTCCCGACTGCCCCTGGCAACTACTTTCCTACTTTGTTTCTATGAATTTGACTGTTTAAAAAATATTCCACCAAAATAAATAAATAAATAAATACTCCATGTAGAAGTGAGACCATACAGTCCTTGTCTTTCTCTCCCTGACTTATCTCACTTAAGATAATACCCTCAAGTGCCAGCCATCCTTCTTTCTCGTGGCTGGATGATATTTTGATTGCTTTTTTTTCCCCATTAATTTTGCTGCCTGGCTACCGTCAGTCCCCACCAGAGCTAAGGGAAGATGCACCTGCTGGCCCCTTCCCACATTCCCCTCTTGTATGGCCCCTCTGGGCCTGGCACCGACCAGCTGGAGACCAGCCCTGCCCTGGAACACCAAAGACACCGGGACTCGATGGTATGCCCCCTTCCTGGCATGTCCCTCTTCCGCTTGGGTGCTCAACCCTCCTGAGCCTCATTTCCTCACCTGAGAAATGGGACGACACCACCTCATGCAGGGACCTGGCTGGGCCTGCATGCACTCTGCTCAGCAACACACAGCAGGAACTTATTCAGGATGCCCAGATCCCAGGCCCATCCCCGGCAGGTGGGGGGTCAGGGCTGGACACCAGAGTGAACTTACGGACCGAACTTCCCGTCCTCATGCAGCTGACGCTGTGGGCTGTAGTTCTGGAGGCAGGGGCGGTTCAGTCTCCCGGAGGCCACCGGGCCGGTGGAGATGTGTCTGGTTTTCACAAAGCTGGGGGCGGGCCTGCTCGTGGCCTCTACTGGGTGGAGGACACGGACTGGTAACACACAGGACAGGCGCCCCCAGGGAGTTACCCAGCCCCAAACATCCAGAGAGCCAAGGCAGAGAGGAGCACTGCTCTGGGGAGAGACAGTAGACCAGATGAACGAGGAAAACCAACAATTGCTAGAAGGTGCTGAGAGCTAAGGAGTCAGCCCCACGGACGCAAGCAGGCAGACAAGCTTCATCTTTCCCAGCACAGCAAGCATGAGGCTTCAAGGAGGAGAAACGCTCCCAGGCCTGAGATCCAGAGACACGCTGCCCGCCTGGCATTAAACCAGGCCACAGACAGTCCGCAGCCACTGCGGGTAGGCGTGCCAAGGCCCCCAGAGTCCCTGCTGCAGCCTTTGCCGCCGGCCCCAGGAGCCCAGAGGTAACTGGGTATTCTTCAGCAGGTGGCCTGACCTGCTCTCCCAGATGTAACACAGGGACCCTGGTGGGACTCTTTTGGGGTCAAATTGGACCTGGTCGTACGAGGTGCTAGTCAAGGTCACCGGTGTTATGGTACACAGTGGTGGGGGGTGGGGACATGGAAGATTCTGGAACACTGGAAGGAGGGAATGGTGAGTCTGCCAGGACACAGAGAAGCTTAGAGAGGCTTCCCTGAGGAAGGAGAACCCTCTGCCTGGGCTCTCACACCAGGTAAGCAGATCAGGAAGGAAGATAAGACAAATGGACTCACGGGGTGGGTGTCACTGGTGTGTACATGTGTGTTTGTGAAGACAAAGTGGGGGACGGGGTAGGACATGACATTGGGGTTCAGTACCCACAAAGCAGTGATTGCCACACCCAGGACACGACCTCATCTTCACCTCCTAACTGCCCCTGATGGTCTCATCTCAACTCAGCAGCCAGAGGTTCCTTGAAACCTAAAGTCAGACCTTTCCCTCTCATCACAGGCAGTGTACAAGCCAGGTCCTTACAAAACCCCACATCTGCCCCACACAGACCTCACCCCACGAGCCCCTCTCTCCTGTGCCCCCCATACCCGCTGCTCCAGCTGCACGGGCCTCCTCGCCCATTCCAGAAACACTAATGCCTCAGGGCCTTTGCACCTGCTGTGCCCTCAACCAGGAGTTCACTCCCATCAGTACTCCAGGGTTCGCTCCGCCCTCCTTCAGGGCTTTGTGCAGGCAGTGGTGATGTCACAGAGAACATGACCTTTGAGCTGGGCCTTGAGGGGTGAGTGGGAGTTTGCCAAATGGAGGAAGAGCAGCCTCTTCTGGAAGAGGGGACTTGCATGGACAGAGGGTGCCATTTGGGAGAGCAGAGCAGACCTGGGTCCAGGGCCCAGCAGGGAGACCTGTTGGAGCTGACCCAAAGGAGAGAGCCAAGGAGGAGTAGCCAAGTCTCAAAGGTGTGAAGGTTGGAGCCGGGGAGCCATCAAGGAGGGGACTCTGAGGGTCGGCCTCACCTAGAAACAGCTGCTTCATTCCCTTGTTTTCCTTCACAGGTAGGCTGGCATCACTGTAAGTTATTGCGCTTATCCACTCTGTAACTTTCTTTTTTTAGTATAATTACTTTTGGAGTATATATGCAAGCCAAGAAGCCACAGTTAGAACTGAACATGAAACAACAGACCGGTTTAAAATTGGAAAAGGAGTACGTCAAGGCTGTATATTCTCACCCTGCTTATTTAACTTGTATGCAGAGCACATCATGTGAAATACTGGGCTGGATGAAGCACAACCTGGAATCAAGATTGCCGAGAGAAACAGCAACAATCTCAGATATGCAGATGACACCACCATAATGGCAGAAAGCAAAGAGGAACTAAGAGCCTCCTGATGAAGGCGAAAGTTCAGTTCAGCTCAGTTCAGTTCAGTCGCTCAGTCCTGTCCGACTCTTTGGGACCCCATGAATCGCAGCACGCCAGGCCTCCCTGTCCATCACCAACTCCCGGAGTTCACTCAGACTCGCGTCCATCGAGTCAGTGATGCCATCCAGCCATCTCATCCTCTGTTGTCCCCTCCTCCTCCTGCCCCCAATCCCTCCCAGCATCAGAGTCTTTTCCAGTGAGTCAACTCTTTGCATGATGTACTCCAAAGTACTGGAGTTTCAGCTTTAGCATCATTCCTTCCAAAGAAATCCCAGGGTTGATCTCCTTCAGAAGGGACTGGTTGGATCTTCTTGCAGCCCAAGGGACTCTCAAGAGTCTTCTCCAACACCACAGTTCAGAAGCATCAATTCTTCGGCGTTCAGCCTTCTTCACAGTCCAACTCTCACATCCATACATGACTACTGGGAAAACCATAGCCTTGACTAGACGGACCTTAGTTGGCAAAGTAATGTCTCTGCTTTTGAATATACTATCTAGGTTGCTCATAACTTTTCTTCCAAGGAGTAAGCACCTTTTAATTTCATGGCTGCAGTCACCATCTGCAGTGATTTTGGAGCCCCCCAAAATAAAGTCTGACACTGTTTCCCCATCTATTTCCCATGAAGTGATAGGACCAGATGTCATGATCTTTGTTTTCTGAATATTGAGCTTTAAGTCAACTTTTTCACTCCTCTTTCACTTTCATCAAGAGGCTTTTTAGCTCCTCTTCACTTTTTGCCATAAGGGTGGTGTCATCTGCATATCTGAGGTTATTGATATTTCTTCCAGCAATCTTGATTCCAGCTTGTGCTTCCTCCAGCCCAGCGTTTCTCATGATGTACTCTGCATAGAAGTTAAATAAGCAGGCTGACAATATACAGCCTTGACGTACTCCTTTTCCTATTTGGAACCAGTCTGTTGTTCCATGTCCAGTTCGAACTGTTGCTTCCTGGCCTGCATAGCTCAGTCGTGTTCAACTCTTTGCAACCCCATGGACTATAGCACGCCAGGCTTCCCTGTCCATTACCAACTCTCAGAGCTTGCTCAAATTCATATCCATCGAGTTGGTGATGCCATCCAACCATCTCATCCTCTGTCATCCCCTTCTCCTCCTGCCCTCAATCTTTCCCAGTATCGGGGTCATTTCAAATGAGTCAGCTGTTCCCAACAGATAGCCAAAGTATTGGAGTTTCAGCTTCAACATCAGTCCTTCCAATGAATATTCAGGGTTGATTTCCTTTAGGGTGGACTGGTTGAATCTCCTTGCTGTCTGAGGGACTCTCAAGAGTCTTCTCCAACACCGCAGTTCAAAAGCATCAATTCTTCGGCACTCAGCTTTCTTTATAGTCCAACTCTCACATCTATGAATACTGGAAAAACCATAGCCTTGACTAGAAGACCCTGCCAAGCCTGCTTCTGAGAGGGTGGCACCAATTCGCACTCCCATCTGCTACAGACAAGCCTCCTGATTGGTTCACCTCCCTGCCAATGACTGGTCTGTGCCCAGGCATGTGATGTCCATCTGGCCAATGAGGTTTGAGGAGATGACTGCCCAAGGGATGCTGGGAGAGTCCCTTAATCCCCAATGACTCACAGAAAGAGACCCCCTCTCCTCTTCCTATGGACACCCTTGTGTCTGAACGAGATGCTCCAGCTACCTTGTGACCATCAGGAGGGCCCATCCGAGCAGAAAGATGGGACCGCCTGGGTCCTAGAGTCCATCACGGAGCCCCTGAATGAACCACCCCTGGAGCTGCCCTGCCTTTGGACTTCTGCTTGTTATCGGGAACTGTGAACTTTCTTGTTGCTTCAGTCACTCCGAACTGAGTTTACTGTTACTTTTTCAAGTAACAGCTGCCTTCCCGCCTCACTGTCCAGTAAATCTGCAGTGACTCTCTCCTCTTCAGCAAATTCTGCTTGAATCAGCCAGAGTGGGTTTTGGCTACTTGCAGCTTAGACTGTGATGATTCAGAGGAGTCTGAACGCAGGTCTGTTTGCCAACAGGCAATGGTATCGAGACAGGGATGAGAGAGCGTGCCTGAGGTGGAGATGGAAGAAGGTGGAGCTCCGAGGGTTAACCACCACCCTCTCAGATGGGAACCGGGAAGATCACAGGGCAAGATCACAGCCGGGGGCAGATACTGGAGGGACCTGAACACTGAGCAGGAGAATGCTGCCTTTGTTCTTAAAGTCGTGTGATTTTGACTGAAAGAGTCACCTGCTAGAATTTACATTTTAGGGAATTTACCTGGATGAGGTACTTAGGGGCCTTGGGGAAAGGGTCTGGCATCTTCTGAGCTCCTACTGTGTGGGTGATCAGGTCCCCACACCATCTCAGCAAATCCACACAAATCCCCTTTGAGGGAGAGATTAACCTCTTTTCCAGATGACAGACCTGGGGTGCAAATCCAGGAAGCGAGCGAGCCACATTGGCCAGCTGGTGAGGGCACAGGAAAGATCGACAGACACCAGACTTAGGCTTTTTCAGTCCCATCCTGCTGTATTCCCACGCATTGGAAGAGGGTTTGCACTCCTGGTCTGATCCTCCAAAAATCATCTGTGCTGCTCCAGGGAGGGTGAAACCTCTACCCTAATCAGCGTCACGTTTCCGTAACTCTTAAAAGCCTGACCAGGTCAGGAGCTTTACGTCTGTCTCGTCTCACAGCTGCCGAGGCCGATAAGTGATTTTCCATCTTCTCATGCAGCACTGATTTAAAAACAAAGCCTTTCCCAGGTGACGATGCTTGTCTGTGTGTCATAAAGGAAGCTGAAGACATTTCGGAGCGATGCTGGAGCAGTGAGGGAGCAAGCAGGCAACCAGGGGGTTGATCTTAGCCCCCTGCCTGGGAGGCAGAGTCCAGAATCTGTGCTGCTTCTGCAGAAGCTACAGAGAGGGGAGTCTGCCAGAAAACCCCAAACCGAGCTCACTGCCAGCCTCTTCCCAGCCTGAGCAGGGTGCATGGGTCATGGGAACTGTGATGATTTAGCAGAAACCCAGGGACCAGCGCAATGGCAAAGAATCCGCCTGCCAGTGCAGGAGACTCAGTCGCAGGTTTGATCCCTGGCTTGGGAAAATTCCCTGGAGTAGGAACTGGCAACCCACTCCAGTATTCTTGCCTGGAGAATCCCATGGACAGAGGAACCTGGCGGGCTACAGTCCGTGGGGTCATACAGAGTTGGACAGGACTGAACACACGCACGCATGTGCAGGGAGAGTTATGAAGAAGCAGCAATTCCAAACGCCGGTAGGGGCCAGGCACTCTGGGGACAGATGCTGTCTGACCGATTCTGCTGACCACCCCCAAGGTGAGTGCTGCCCTTGCCAGCCCCATTGTGCAGGTGGGAAACGGGCCCAGGGCTGCTGCGGGACTTGCTCACACAGGCCCTGCTCCGTCAGGGCCTGGACCCGAGCCCGGGGCTGTCTGATTCTGAATCCAGTCCCACTTACCGGCCACTCACTGTGTGTGCACAAAGTGTTCAGGGAGGCTTCCTGGAGGAGGAAGCATTTGTGCTGAGCCCCGAAGGGTAAGAGCGAGCCAGGGGTGTTAAGGGCAGAGAAAGGCCTTTCCCAGAAAGGGGAGAAGCGTGAGCTGAGGCACACAGCCAGGAAGACAAAGCTGCAGGTCAACACAGAGTCCCCTCAACCCTCCACGAACCTCTCCTTTAAACTCATCTCAAGACGGAAAGCTGGGAGAAGCTACGTCCCAAAGGAAGATTTGGGACTCAACTCAATTTCTCCCTGGAACAAAACTCTCAGGCCAAGATTTTAAAATTCTTTTCCTCTTGGGGGAAAAAAAAAATCTCCAGTTCCAAGTCTATGTTTTTGGCAACCTCACTGTCAGAGCCTCTTTCCATTCAGGAGAAACGATGTATCCCCAGCATCCGATGGAGAATGAGGTCTGGGAGGCCGTGAACAGACAAGGTGGGTGCAGAAAAGGAAAAGGCAGAAAGGAGGCTTGTGAGGGGCTCTGACCCAGAGTTGGGGAGGCGTTGGGGGGGGGGGAAGCTGGGGCACAACAGAGGGAAAGAAAGGAACCACTCGCTGAGCACTCACTACACGCAAACCCCACTGGGGGTGCCGCTGCTCACGCCGCCTGGCAGCCTGCTTGACCTGATGACATCCCAAATTCCAGTCTGCCTTCTGGCTGGCCAACCTTCATAAAGCACCTCCTGGTGCGTGATGCTCCCCTGTATCAGAAGAAAGAATCTAGCCTCTGTGACTCCTTCCCCTTCAGGAGAACAAATGTACTTCCTTTATCAGAAGGAACTAACAGAGCAGTAAGATGAGACATTAATTAATTGAAGACATCCCCAACAGAAGGAGGGCTTGTGTGGACAGACCCAGCAGCTGGTGAGAGGCAACAGAGGCCAGCGGGTGGCCTCAGAGGCGAGGCCAGTTCTTCAAAGACACGGGGCACCTGCTCTTGATGGGGGCTGGGACCACAGGAGACTCAGACGCAGGCAGTGAGAAGCACACAGTATATACCCAGGCAGCGTGTGTGGAGGGCACCCCTCTGCCTCACCAGCTCTGGTTTGAGGCCGTGGCGTGATAGAGGACGTGATGCAAACAGAAGCTTTCAATGCACCTGCTTTGTGAAACTTGGCCTCCTGTGCTCTGGAGCTCCGCCATGAGCCTGGCTCCCGGAATGACACCTGGAAGAAACCTGAAACCAACCCAAGGCTGGGAGCCAAGCCCCGCTGACCCACAGCCTTGGCCAGACGCGCTGCAGCCATCCCGCAGACCCATGAGTAAAAAAATAAGTACTTCCTGTAATAAGCCACCTAATCTGGCGGGATAATTTGTTATGTCACATGATTGGGGCAATAACTGACTGATGCCTGATGACATGGTACCATCAGTGCTTGTCTGGAAGGCTCCTCTGTCCATGGGATTCTCCAGGCAAGAATACTGGAGTGGGTCGCCATGCCCTTCTCCAGGGGATCTCCCCNCTCAGCCACACATATACATGTACCCATTCTCCCCCACACTCCCTCCCATCCAGGCTGCCACATAACATTGAGTAGAGTTCCCTGTGCTATACAGGAGGACCTTGTTGTCTATTTAAAATATAGTAGAGTGTACACGTCAATCTCAAACTCCCTACCTCTCTCTTTCCCTCACTCGCCACCCCTGCCTGACAACCATAGATTTGTTCTCTAAGTCTGCTTGTGTTTCATAAGTAAGTTCATTCGTACCATTTCTTTTTGGATTCTGCAAGTAAGGGATGTCATGATATCTCTCTCCCATCTGATTTACTTCGTTCAGTATGGTAGTCTCTAGGTCCATCCATCCAAAGCTTCAGATGTCATTATTTCATTATTTTTAATGGCTGAGTGATATTCCATTGTATATATGTACCACATCTTCTTTATCCATTCCTCTGCCAGTGGACTTTTAGGTTGCTTCCATGCCTTGGCTATTGCAAACAGTGCTGCAATGAACACTGGGGGTGCATGTATCCTTTCAGACCATGTTACTCTCTGGGTATATGCTCAGGAGTGGGATTGCAGGCTTACATAGCTCCACTTTTAGTTTTTAAAGGAACCCCCATCCTGTTCTTCAGAGGGGCTGTCCTAGTTTACATCCCCACCAACTGATCGGAGGGCTTCCTTCTCTCCACACACTCTCCATCATTTATTGTTTGTAGATTTTTAAGTGATAGCCATTTTTACTGACAGGCGGTGTTTTAAAATATAAATTTTGGGATTTCCCAGGTGGCCCAGTGGTTAATACCATACTTCCTATGCAGGGGGCACAGGTTTTATCCCTACTTACCAGGGACAGGGGAGCCTGGTAGGCTGCCATCTCTGGGGTCGCACAGAGTCGGACACAGCTGAAGCGATTTAGCAGCAGCAGCAGGGTACTAGAATTCCACATGCTGTGCAGTGTGGCTGAAAAATAAAATGTAAATGTTAACTCATTTAATCTTGAGATAACATACTTTGATTACCCCCACTTTCCAAGAGTGGAAACGGGCTAGACAAGTTAAATAACTTGCTAAAACCCACTCAATACTAAGTGGTAGAGTCCGAGCTAGAACTGATATAGTTTGTGCTTTTAATCATTTGTGTATATTTGGGATTAAAAAGAACCAGTAGACAATTGAAAGTAGAATCGAGAAAATCTATAAAATGGAGCAAAAATATAAAGAGTTGGAAAATTAGAGAACAAATAAAATGAAAGAATCATTACAAGATGACCACCACTGCACAAATGAAGAGGAAGAAATGTTAAAGGGTTAGTACAGAGAAAAAGATTCATTCACCTGAAAATGTTTCTACATTGAACAGACCAAACCATCACATCTTTACCATGAAACTTCAAACCAATATGATAAAAAGAGCTCACAAGTGTATGAAGATGTGAAAGGAATAGGGAAATAAGGTACAGATATCAGAATAACAGTGGATATTAGATAAAACTAGACTAAAACTGGAATAACATTTAAAAAATTTTGAGGACAAATTAGTTTCAACCTAGATTTCTTTACCAAGCTAAATTACCAGTCAACCGTGAAGATGTGTGTGTGTGTGTGTATATATATATATATAGTTTCTAATTTCTCTGGAAGAAACAATATGCTGTTGACATAAAAGCAATGCCGGGGTTAGGGATGCTGAACCTCCAAGCAGTAGAAAGTCCTCATATAACTTTATAGTGGGCCCTCTCTAGCCATGATTCTGCATCCATGAATCATGTAGTACCGTATTATGTTTTTTGTGGAGACAGTCCTCATATTGTGTGCTTGTATATCTCAAACCCCTGTTGCTGAAGAGTCGACTGTACTTATTATTTACATTAATCATTATGAAGGTATTTTGTAGATGTGGTTCACATTATAATCCAGATGATTATCCTTGATAATGTGTTGAGTCTCATTCATTAAGTTGAAAAGTTTTTAAGAGCAAAATAGAGGTTTACCTGAAGAGGAAATTCTGATTGTGGAGTGCGGATAAATCATGTAGTACCGTATTATGTTTTTTGTGGAGACAGTCCTCATATTGTGTGCTTGTATATCTCAAACCCCTGTTGCTGAAGAGTCGACTGTACTTATTATTTACATTAATCATTATGAAGGTATTTTGTAGATGTGGTTCACATTATAATCCAGATGATTATCCTTGATAATGTGTTGAGTCTCATTCATTAAGTTGAAAAGTTTTTAAGAGCAAAATAGAGGTTTACCTGAAGAGGAAATTCTGATTGTGGAGTGCGGATTCAGCTCCTTCCCTAGAGTTTAGAGATTGTGGACTTGGCAGCCCTCACAACTGGGTAAACTAGTTCTCTGAAATAAATCTCCATGTACAAGCCTATGTTTATCTGCATAATATGTACATTGAAGGTATTATGCTGCTGGCTAAGAAGATAGATTGATACGGAAGCTTCAGTATGTTGGCCACTTGATGAGAAGAGCTGACTCATTAGAAAAGACCCTGATGTGGGGGAAGATTGAAGGCAGGAGGAGAAGGGGATGACAAAGGATGAGATGGTTGGATGGTATCACTGACTCAATGGACATGAGTTTGAGCAAGCTCCAGAAGATGGTGAAGGACAGGGAAACCTGGCATGCTGCAGTCCATGTGGTCACAAAGAGTCAGACACAACTGGATAACTGAACAACAAAGAAAATGGAGGAAGGGACAAGTAGCCAAGGAATGGATTTAGCCTCTTAAAGCTGGAAAACTCACAGAAATGGATTCTCCCCTTCCAGAAGAATTGCAACTCTGATTTTAGTCCAGTGAGAATCATTTTTGGCTTCTGAATTCCAGAACTATAAGATAAGTCTTTTTAAGCCACAAAGTTTATGCTTGTCAGTGCATCTATTATGCATTATCTACAGTAAACCTTAAAACCATCCCTGCCGTCAAGTCATGCTTTATACGTGAGAGACCTGAAATTCAGAGGCGTATTGTAACTTAGGCCAGACCAGAGAGTAACCATCATAGCTAGGACTTAGACCTAGTTCTTAAAATTTACAAGTTCACTGTTCCCTCTTTGTCTAGCATACATTCTCATGGTATATCTGAAAGTTGACTCTATGGACTGGTTGGATCTCCTTGCAGTCCAAGACATTTCTACCTGTTATGAGTTAATAACAACAACAAAAAAAAAGATAAAGAGAGAAACAATTGAGGAAAACCAAAATATTTGGCTTTCTAGTTGATATTTGCTTTGTTGGTGAGTAAACCATCTGTCTGAATGCCTTGTTAGGTAGTACTGAGTGATTAATTGTATAGCTCATCCCTGTGAACCAAGATGATGACTTCTCCAAGATGTGCCAGGCTGTAAACACCAGTAACTGATCAATGCTGCTTTAATGAAGTACTAAGACTCCCTTTTTCTGCAAAGCCTTTTAATGGTCCTTTCTAACACCTCAGTTCAGTTCAGTCGCTCAGTCGTGTCTGACTCTTTGAGACTCCATGACTTGCAGCATGCCAGGCCTCCCTGTCCATCACCAACTCCCGGAGTTCATTCAAACTCATGTCCATCGAGTCAGTGATGCCATCCAGCCATCTCATCCTCAGTCGTCCCCTTCTCCTCCTGCCCCCAATCCCTCCCAGCATCAGAGTCTTTTCCAATGAGTCAACTCTTTGCATGAGGTGGCCAAAGTACTGGAGTTTCAGCTTTAGTATCAGTCCTTCCATTGAACACCCAGGGCTGACCTCCTTTAGAATGGACTGGTTGGATCTCCTTGTACTCCAAGGGACTCTCAAGAGTCTTCTCCAACACCACAGTTCAAAAGTATCAATTCTTCAGTTCTCAAATTTCTTCACAGTCCAACTCTCACATCCATACATGACTACTGGAAAACCATAGCCTTGACTAGATGGACCTTTGTTGGCAAAGTAATGTCTCTGCTTTTGAATATGGTATCTAGGTTGGTCATAACTTTCCTTCCAAGGAGTAAGCGTCTTTTAATTTCATGGCTCCAGTCACCATCTGCAATGATTTTGGAGCCCCAAAAAATAAAGTCTGACACTGTTTCCCCATCTATTTGCCATGAAGTGATGGGACCAGATGCCATGATCTTTGTTTTCTGAATGTTGAGCCTTAAGCCAACTTTTTCACTCGCCTCTTTCACTTTCATCAAGAGGCTTTTTAGTTCCTTTTCACTTTCTGCCATAAGGGTAGTGTCATCTGCACATCTGAGGTTATTGATATTTCTGACAGCAATCTTGATTCCAGCTTGTGCTTCTTCCAACTCAGCGTTTCTCATGATNTGTTGAGCTTTAAGCCAACTTTTCCACTCTCCTCTTTCACTTTCAACAAGAGGCTATTTAGCTCCTCTTCACTTTCTTCCATAAGGGTGGTGTCATCTGCATATCTGAGGTTATTGATATTTCTCCCGCAATCTTGATTCCAGCTTGTGCTTTTTCCAGCCCAGCGTTTCTCATGATGTACTCTGCATATAAGTTAAATATGCAGGGTGACGATATACAGCCTTGACGTACTCCTTTTCCTATTTGGAACCAGTCTGTTGTTCCATGTCCAGTTCTAACTGTTGCTTCCTGACCTGCATACAGATTTCTCAAGAGGCAGGTCAGGTGGTCTGGTATTCCCATCTCTTTCAGATTTTTCCACAGTTTGTTGTGATCCCCACAGTCAAAGGCTTTGGCACAGTCACTAAAGCAGAAATAGATGTTTTTCTGGAACTCTCTTGCTTTTTCCATGATCCAGCGGATGTTGGCAATTTGATCTCTGGTTCCTCTGCCTTTTCTAAAACCAGCTTGAACATCAGGGAGTTCACGGTTCACGTATTACTGAAGCCTGACTTGGAGAATTTTGAGCATTACTTTACTAGCACCTGAGATGAGTGCAATTGTGCAGTAGTTTGAGCATACTTTGGCATTGCCTTTCTTTGGGATTGGAATGAAAACTGACCTTTTCCAGTCCTGTGGCCACTGCTGAGTTTTCCAAATTTCACTATTCAGTTGTAAATAATTTCATCTCAGAAAGAAAGAACACCCCTCTGAGTGTGTATTATAGTTGAGATTTACTCAGGAAGTAAGTCAGCCATCCTCTCAATAGAATAGAGCAATGTCAATTTCTCTTGGATAACTTCAGTGATCCAAATGTGTCAATGGATTGCTGTTGTTGTTGAGTAGTTGCTCAGTCATGTCCAATTCTTTGCTCCACCATGGACTGCAGCATGCCAGGCTTCCCTCTCCTTTACCATCAACCAGGTCTTGCTCAAACTCATGTCCCTTGAGTTGTTGATGTCATCCAACGAGCTCATTCTCTGTTTTCCCCTTCTCCTCCCACCTTCAATCTTTCCCAGCATCAGGGTCTTTTCCAATGAGCCAGTTCTTCACCCCAGGCGCCAAAATGCTGGAGTCTTAGACACAGCATCAGTCCTTCCAATGAATATTCAGGATTGATTTCCTTTAGGATGGAATGGTTTGAGCTCCTTGCTGTCCAAGGGACTCTCAAGAGTCTTCTCCAACACCGCAGTTCAAAAGCATCAATTCATCGGTGCTCAGCTTTCTTTATGGTCCAACTCTTACGTCCATACATGACTACTGGAAAAACCTTAGCTTTGATTAGATGGACCATTGTTGGCAAAGTGATGTCTCTGCTTTTTAATATGCTGTCTATGTTGTTCATAACTTTCTTTCCAAGGAGTAAGCGTCTTTTAATTTCATGGCTGCATTCACCATCTACAGTGATTTTGGAGCCCAAGAAAATAAAGTCTGTCACTGTTTCCATTGTTTTTACATCTATTTGACATGAAGTGATGGAACCGGATGCCATGATCTTCATTTTCTGCATGTTGAGTTTTAAGTCAACTTTTTGACTCTCTTCCTTCACCCTCATCAAGAGGCTCTTTAGTTCCTGTTTGCTTTCTGCTATAAGGATGGTGTCATCTGCATATCTGAGGTTGTTATTTCTCCCAGAAATCTTGATTCCAGCTTGTGATTCATCCAGCCCAGGATTTTGCATTGATGTACTCTGCATATAGGTTAAATAAGCAAGGTAACAATATACAGCCTTCACATACTTTTTCCCCAGTTTGGAACCAGTCAATTGTTTCATGTTTGATTCTGACTGTTGCTTCTTGACCTGCATACAGGTTTTGCAGGAGGCAGGTAAGGTGGTCTGGTATTCCCATCCCTTTAAGAATTTTCCAGTTTGTTGGGATACACACAGTCAAAGGCTTTAGTGTAGTCAATGAAGCAGAAATAGATGCTTTTCTGTCATTTTTTTCAGTTAATGGAATTGGATAAATACTACCTGCATCATAGTGCTGTGAAAAGAATGGACTGAGTGAGGAAAGCAGAGTGCTTAAATAAATCAAAGTTTTATCTGTTACCTGAGGACCGTCTCCAAATTTCTTCCCAGAACTCAGTATCAATTTATTTTCTCTGGTTAACTCTCTAACTTTTTGTACCAAAGGTATTATGCAAATTCCCATAAGCTAGAGTCTTTCATTTCCTCAAGACATTAGCCTCTGTGGTCTCATCACAAAATCCTCATTACACTCTCTGACCATATTTAGTCCAAACAATGGCATGTGAATACAGTGTAAACAACATGTAGAATATTTCCAACACCATAATTTAAGTAAAACCAGCTTCTCCACCCTGAATGCAATTAGAGGACTCCTGGAGAATCCCACAGACATTTTATGACCATCTGCAAACTGTAGCTTGGAGAATGCTGATTCCTATCTGCAACACAAAATAATGGATCCGGAGGGCTTGTCTCATTTAGATAGCTTGACTGTTTGTCCTTGTTAGCCCAGCACAATCTCAGTTTACTCTTGTTTATCCAGGTGTGATTATTAATAGCCCCAATTGCACTTTAAAATATATCCCAGCTTGTATCATAAATTATATAGTCATCTATAAGAAGATGGCTTTGGCTATCCAAAGTGAAACAGGTAAATGCAAAAGAAATGTGCTTATTCCTTTGCCTTACCTAAGAAGCTCTTATTTAAAAGTTGGTTCTGACATAGACCCCCGTGAATTTCATCAGGTGTCCCAATCCCTGCTGGATGTGCTATTCTCCACTGGCATGCATTACCCTTTAACGTCCCCATCCCCCTGATCTTCTCCTCTGTTGCAGAGGATGAAAACTTGGGATACATGCACCAGACAGCCTTGCCAGCTGAGGTCCATTAAGTCCATGGTAAGCTGCATTAATGTGACGTTTGGAAACAGATGAGAAGCACAATCCATTTTCCTTCTGTAAGTGGCAAGCAGACTCTTAGGTTCCCTCAGTGCATGTTTGTCTGTTGTTATTGCAGCCTCTGCATTCCCCAGCCACTTAATCTGCTTTGATGCTGAAGAAGATCAATAAAGTGGGCAGTGATTTCCTCCACATCCCTGCCCCTGGGTGTTAACATCCCTGTAAGTCTTTGCATTGTAAAAATGAAAGCTAGTGGACTCAGTCTGACTTTCACCTCTTTTTCCATTCTAGTACTGTATTGTTGTCTGTTTTTCCTTGCTTGCTTGTGGATGTTTTAACAAGTCTATTGAGCTATAATTGATATAATTAACCTCCTTACTCCTCTTTGTTCCCCACACCCAGGGAAGCTAAAGATTTGCTATTTGTTAATATACATTAGTTTACATCTTATATAAATCTTTACATCTTATATAAATGAAATCTTACAATACATTACAATCTTACAATATGTACTCTTTTATATCTGGCTTATTTCACTCACCATGTTTTTGAGATTCATCAATGTTGTGGCAGGTACTAGATTTCATTACTTTGTATTACTGAATAGCATTCCATTATATGGGCTTTCCTGGTGGTTCAGTTGGTTAAGAATCTGCCTGCAATGCAGGAGGCATAGGTTTGATCCCTGGGTTGGGAAGCTCCCCTGGAGAACTTACTCCAGTATTCTTGCTTGGGAAATCCCATGGACAGAGGAACCCGGTGGGCTACAGTTCATGGGATCTCAAGAGTTGGACATGACTTAGAGACTAAACCACCAATATCCACCATATTCCATTATATAGATATACCTTGTTCACCTGCATGCCTATTTATGAATGTTTGCACTGTTTTCAGTTTTTTGGTGATTACAAATAAAGCTGCTATGAATCCTCTTACAAGTCTTTGTATAGATATGTTTTCACTGACTTTGAATAAAGAGCTAAGAGTGCAATGCCTGGATCCTGTGAAGGCTTATTCAACATTTAAATTAAAAAAAAGAAAAATAATTTCCAAAGTGATTATATTCCATTGGATATTGATTGTATTATTTTATATGTACAGTTTCCAGTTGTTCTCTTTTTCAATATTTATAACTGTCTTTTTCATTTTATCCATTCTAATAGGGGAGAGATAAGATGATCCACATCTAAACTAAGACTGAATATGACCACATTAGCTTAGAGGATAAGATATATATTAAAAAAAAGAAAAAGTTAGTAATGATGAAGGATGAGAGAATGAAACATGAAATAGGAGAGACCATGGAGTATGACATGGATAAAATATCTACTCCTTGCCATGTGAACCTCCAGAATTGAACATGGTGTGATGAAGAACATTCAGCAAGTCAGTTTGGGAATGCTGTTTAGAGAGTGCTAAAGAAAAGTCCCTTTTGTTCAACCAGAGAACTTTGCCTCCTGAGAATCAGTGACAGAGGTATCAGGAGTGATACTTTGATGGGAAAGCTACATCATGGCCTCCCTCAGTATCCACTAGCCCATGTTGATGGGCAAAGTGGTACATTGTGATGTCTAAGTGCCCCAAGCCACCATTGGCTGGGGTAGTGCCTAGCTGACCAATAAGATTGAAGGGTGTGGCTCCTCATTGTCCTGAGAAGGTATATATAGGGAGGACAGAGGCAGAGATTCTGGGTGAGGCCACTTCTTGTCATCATCATGACTAAAGTTATTAAGAAGCCACGGCAGTCAAGAAGAGTTGCAATGCAGTTTGCTTCAAGGGTGAAAGGAAGAAAGAAGACCCTTTGTCAACAGAGATACAGAGGCAGTGTGAAGGTAAAATGACTCCAACTAAGCTCCCCATGTTCTCCATTGATTTTGCTGCCCAAGACCTCTACACTGCCCTTGCCTGGCACAAAAGTCCTCATCAGATCACATCTCTTTTTCATGAAATCTCCATTACAACTCAGTTTTTATTCTCTTTCCTCAAAACTAATATGCTTCTCTTGTCTTTCCAGGCACAAAATATGACGATGAGGGTCAGAAGACCTCTACAAGGAACCATGAGAAAAAAAATCCTATCATATGCCACTCAATCGAAGAAGGTGAAGAAAACAAGAAAGCCAAACTGTTTTTTCTGTTCCTGTGCACGTAAGAAACTGAATCAAAGCAGAAAAAGTTACCAAAATAGGAGGCAGAGTCAAAGAAGGATGAAGAATCAAAATAGAAGATAAGCTCAGCTGTCCCAGAATAAGAGACCCTGGAGAAGTACAACCTGGGTAGCAGTAACTGAATAGAAAATGTCACACAGTTTAGAATTGTGTCTCCAGAGGTCTGCTTTCTTAGAAATGGCCAACCAGGAAAAGACTGACTCTCACACTAACATAGTAAACTGATGGCTGCAATTAAAATAAACATCAAATGGTGAAAAGATGATATTTGTGTGTATGTGTGTGTGTGAATTTTCTAATGGGAAGGGAAAGAAGGAAGAGAAAAAGCAGGTACCTGACAAGGGAGGGATATAGGGTCCCGAGAGTTTGGGGAACAGACACTCAGGTCCACACTTAGAGAGTTGAAGTCCGGACTGGGTCAGGAGTATGCACTGAAGATTGAAATCCCTGAACAGTTGATCTCAGGGTCAAGGAGAAGAGCTGTGGTGTTACTGCCTTTGTTTGGTGTGTGAAATGACATTAAGGTCTAGATTGCCAGAACCCAGATGGGAAGAAGGTTTCACATGGGGATGGTGAATGTGAAATTACCCCTGAAAAAGACAGACAGAAATCACTTCCTGGCCACCTACCTCATAATGGAGTTTGTTGCATCACTCGCCTGTGTTGTCAGTTAAAGGTGCTCAGAATGCACAAAATGCTTATACAACTAAAACCCACAACTAGCACTACCAAGGACTAAAATAATGTTTGGAGGGAAGAAACCAAACACTGATTAGGCCACTATTTTCCAAAGAAATTGGTGGGAGAATTGTGTTCCCAAAGCAGGACTGTGGGTGTGGCCCAATCCCAGTGCAGGTGACAAATAGGTCTGTTTCCACTGTTTCCCTATTTATTTCTCATGAAGTGAAGGGGCCATACCCTAGCATTTCTAAATAACTACAGTCATAAAACATTCTTCCCCAATAAAGTCTTTTGTTAGTCCAAGTTCTACAAGTTTATCATGGTTTAAAAGTAAGAGTATGGAATGATTAATTTGGTGTTAACTTTCATTTTGAAATGTTTTAAAAGGTTCAAGGAGTAGTCAATCAAATATGGAGATATATAAAGCAGAGTCTCTGAGCAAAAGAATCCTGTGTGTCTTCAGAAACCATCAGCATCAAAAGAGTTGAGTTCAGATTTTAAGTAAATTATATGGTATCTTTTATCTGGACTGCAGCTTCCTAATTAAATCTTTCTGGCACTTTAACTCCTGAGACACACAGTTGATGATTCAAGGTCAGTCACTGAATGTGATTTAAAATCATTAAGAGTGAAGGAAACCCTGGAATTGTTGTCCTTTCAAAGGAAATGGGACAACTATCATCTCTGCCTGCTGAAAATAATCAGTTAAAGCAGCTACCAGGATGATATGGACAGAGAGATCTTATGTTTATGTATAGGTCAGTGCTGTGATTCCAGATCTGTATATATTATTACCATTTAACACTATCACACTTTAAAGTCCTATTGTAAGACTTACTGAAATACTTGCTATTCAGTTAAGTTCAGTTCAGTTGTTCAGTCGTGTCCAACTCTTTGTGACCCCATGAGTCGCAGCACGCCAGGCCTCCCTGTCCATCAACAATTCCCGTCACCAACTCACGTCCATTGAGTCAATGATGCTGTCCAGCCATCTTATCTTCTGTCGTCCCCTTCTCCTCCTGCGTCCAATCCCTCACAGCATCAGAGTCTTTTCCCATGAGTCAACTCTTCACATGAGTTGGCCAAAGTACTGGAGTTTCAGCTTTAGCATCATTCCTTCCAAAGAAATCCCAGGGCTAATCTCATTCAGAATGGACTGGTTGATCTCCTTGCAATCCAAGGGACTCTCAAGAGTCTTCTCCAACACCACAGTTCAAAAGCATCAATTCTTTGGCCCTCAACCTTCTTCTGGAAAAACCATAGCCTTGACTAGATGGACCTTAGTCAGCAAAGTGATGTCTCTGCTTTTGAATATACTATCTAGGTTGGTCATAACTTTTCTTTCAAGGAGTAAGCATCTTTTAATTTCAGGGCTGCAATCACCATCTGCAGTGATTTTGGAGACTCCAAAAATAAAGTCTGACACTATTTCCACTGTTTCCCCATCTATTTCCCATGAAGTCATGGGACTGGATGCCATGATCTTACTTTTCTGAATGTTGAGCTTTAAGCCAACTTTTTCACTCTCCTCTTTCACATTTATCAAGAGGCTTTTTAGCTCCTCTTCACTTTCTGCCATAAGAGTGGTGTCATCTGCATATCTGAGGTTCTTGATATTTCGCCCAACAATCTTGATTCCAGCTTGTGTTTCTTCCAGTCCAGCGTTTCTCATGATGTACTCTGCATATAAGTTAAATAAGCTGAGTAACAATATACAGCTTTGACATACTCCTTTTCCTATTTGAAAGCAGTCTGTTGTTCCATGTCCAGTTCTCACTGTTGCTTTCTGACCTGCATACAGATTTCTCAAGAGGCAGGTCAGGTGGTCTGGTATTCCCATCTCTTTCATAATTTTCCACATTTTATTGTGATCCACAGTCAAAGGCTTTGGCATAGTCTATAAAGCAGAAACTTGCTGTTAGGGGAAGGTAACAGATTGCTAGGCCTGAAGAGCTGAAAGTGAAAGTTGCTCAGTTGTGTCTGACTGTTGGTGACCCCATGGACTATACAGTCCATGGAATTCTCCAGGCCAGAATACGGGAGTGGGTAGCCTTTCCTTACTCCAGGGGATCTTCCCAACCCAGGGATCAAACCCAGGCCTCTCACATTGCAGGTGGATTCTTCACTAGCTGAGCCACAAGGGAAGCCAAGGAATACTGGAGTGGGTAGCTTATCCCTTCTCCAGAGATCTTCCCTACCCAAGAATTGAGCTGATGTCTCCAGCACTGCAGGCAGAATCTTTTCGAACTGAGCTATCAGGAAATCCTGAGGTGGACCAAAAGTGAATGTTAAAGGCCTTTGCTTCCCTAAAGTGGTGCTGGTATATATTTTAGTATCCATGGATATAATGCCACTTTGCAGAGAGAAGTGAGGATATATAGAGTTTAAAAAGGATCCAAAGACACTTAGGGTTAAAAGAGAAAAAACGTAAATAATAAGTCATGAGTTGAGCCATGAAGAGATACTACACACTCAAGGTAAGAGAAATCCAAGTAAGATGGTAGGTGTTGCAAGAGGGAATTAGAGGGCATCAGAGTGCAGACACACTGAAACCATACAGAAAACTAGTCTATATAATCACACTAGGACAACAGCCTTTTCTAATTCAATGAAATTAAGCCATGGCTGTGGGACAACCCAAGATGGGCGGGTCATGGTGGAGAGGTCTGACAGAATATGGTCCACTGGAGAAGGGAATGGCAAACCACTTCAGTATTCTTGCCTTGAGAACCCCATGAACAGTATGAAAATGCAAAATGATAGGATACTGAAAGAGGAACTCCCAAGGTCAGTAGGTGCCCAATATGCTACTGGAGATCAGTGGAGAAATAACTCCAGAAAGACTGAAAGGATAGAGCCAAAGAAAAAACAATACCCAGTTGTGGATGTGACTGGTGATAGAAGCAAGGTCCTATGCTGTAAAGAGCAATATTGCATAGCAACCTGGAATGTCAGGTCCATGAATCAAGGCAAATTAGAAGTGGTCACACAGGAGATGGCAAGAGTGAACGTCAACATTCTAGGAATCAGCAAACTAAAATGGACTGGAATGGGTGAATTTAACTCAGATGACCATTATATCTCCTACTGGGGGAAGGAATCCCTCAGAAGAAATGGAGTAGTCATCATGGTCAACAAAAGAATCTGAAATGCAGTACTTGGATGCAATTTCAAAAATGACAAATGATCTCTGTTCGTTTCCAAGGCAAAACATTCAATATCATGGTAATCCAAGTCTATGCCCCAATCAGTAATGCTGAAGAATCTGAAGTTGAAAGGTTCTATGAAGACCTAAAAGACCTTTTAGAACTAACACCCAAAAAAAGATGTCCTTTTCATTATAGGGGACTGGAATGCTAAATGCGGTACTTGGATGCAATCTCAAAAACGACAGAATGATCCCTGTTTGTTTCCAAGGCAAACCATTCAATATCACAGTAATCCAAGTCTATGCCCCAACCAGTAACGCTGAAGAAGCTGATGTTGAATGGTTCTATGAAGACCTTCAAGACCTTTTAGAACTAACACTCAAAAAAGATGTCCTTTTCTATTATAGGGGGCTGGAGTGCAAAAGTAGGAATTCAAGAAACACCTGGAGTAACAGGCAAATTAGGCCTTGGAATAGGGCAAAGACTAATAGAGTTTTGCCAGAGAACGCACTGGTCATAGCAAACACCCTCTTCCAACAACACAAGAGAAGACTCTACACATGGACATCACCAGATGGTCAACACTGAAATCAGATTGATTATATTCTTTGTAGCCAAAGATGGAGAACCTCTATACAGTCAACAAAAACAAGACCAGGAGCTGACTGTGGCTCAGATCATGAACTCCTTATTACCAAATTCAGACTTACATTGAAGAAAGTAGGGAAAACCGCTAGACCATACAGGTATGACCTAAATCAATCCCTTATGATTATACAGTAGAAGTGAGAAATAGATTTAAGGGTCTAGATCTGATAGATAGAGTGCCTGATGAACTATGGAATGAGGTTCGTGACACTGTACAGGAGACAGGGATCAAGACCATCCCCATGGAAAAGAAATGCAAAAAAGCAAAATGGTTGTCTGGGGAGGCCTTACAAATAGCTCTGAAAAGAAAAGAAGCAAAAAGCAAAGGAGAAAAGGAAAGATATAAACATCTGAATGCAGAATTCCAAAGAATAGCAAGAAGAGATAAGAAAGCCTTTTTCAGCAATCAATGCAAAGAAATAGAGGAAAAGAACAGAAAGGGAAAGACTAGAGATCTCTTCAAGAAAATTAGAGATACCAAGGGAACGTTTCATGCGAAGATGGGCTAGATAAAGGACAGAAACAGTATGGATCTAACAGAAGCAGAAGATATTAAGAAGAGGTAGCAAGAATACACAGAAGATCTGTACAGAAAAGATCTTCATGACCCAGATAATCATGATGATGTGATCACTCATCTAGAGCCAGACATCTCGGAATGTGAAGTCAAGTGGGCCTTAGAAAGCATCACTACGAACAAAGCTAGTGGAGGTGATGGAATTCCAGTTGAGCTGTTTCAAATCCTGAAAGATGATGCTGTGAAAGTGCTGTACTCAATATGTCAGCACATTTGGAAAACTCAGCAGTGGCCACAGGTCTCGAAAAGGTCAGTTTTCATTCCAATCCCAAAGAAAGGCAATGCCAAAGAATGCTCCAACTACCGCACAATTGCACTCATCTCACATGCTAGTAAAGTAATGCTCAAAATTCTCCAAGCCAGACTTCAGCAATATGTGAACCGTGAACTCCCTGATGTTCAAGCTGGTTTTAGAAAAGGCAGAGGAACCAGAGATCAAATTGCCAACATCCGCTGGATCATGGAAAAAGCAAGAGAGTTCCAGAAAAACATCTATTTCTGCTTTATTGACTATGCCAAAGCCTTTGACTGTGTGGATCACAGTAAACTGTGGAAAATTCTGAAAGAGATGGGAATACCAGACCACCTGACCTGCCTCTTGAGAAATCTGTATGCAGGTCAGGAAGCAACAGTTAGAACTGGACATGGAACAACAGACTGGTTCCAAATAGGAAAAGGAGTACGTCAAGGCTGTATATTGTCACCCTGCTTATTTAACTTATATGCAGAGTACATCATGAGAAATGCTGGACTGGAAGAAACACAAGCTGGAATCAAGATTGCTGGGAGAAATATCAATAATCTCAGATATGCAGATGACACCACCCTTATGGCAGAAAGTGAGGAGGAGCTAAAAAGCCTCTTGTTGAAAGTGAAAGAGGAGAGTGGAAAAGTTGGCTTAAAGCTCAACATTCAGAAAACGAAGATCATGGCATCTGGCCCCATCACTTCATGGGAAATAGATGGGGAAACAGTAGAAACAGTGTCAGACTTTGTTTTTTTGGGCTCCAAAATCACTGCAGATGGTGACTGCAGCCATGAAATTAAAAGGCGCTTACTCCTTGGAAGAAAAGTTATGACCAACCTAGATAGTATATTCAAAAGCAGAGACATTACTTTGCCGACTAAGGTCCGTCTAGTCAAGGCTATGGTTTTTCCTGTGGTCATGTATGGATGTGAGAGTTGGACTGTGAAGAAGGTTGAACGCTGAAGAATTGGTGCTTTTGAACTGTGGTGTTGGAGAAGACTCTTGAGAGTCCCTTGGACTGCAAGGAGATCCAACCATCCATTCTGAAGGAGATCAACCCTGGGATTTCTTTGGAAGGAATGATGCTAAAGCTGAAGCTCCAGTACTTTGGCTACCTCATGCGAAGAGTTGACTCATTGGAAAAGACTCTGATGCTGGGAGGGATTGGGGGAAGGAGGAGAAGGGGACGACTGAGGATGAGATGGCTGGATGGCATCACGGACTCAATGGACGTGAGTCTGAGTGAACTCCGGGAGTTGGTGATGGACAGGGAGGCCTGGCGTGCTGCGATTCATGGGGTCGCAAAGAGTCGGACAGATCTGAGCGACTGAACTGAACTGAAAGAAAGCTAACAATCAAATATACTAAGTGGACTCTGATAGATCTTTCTTTCACTAAAACAATAAACAACCCTTAGGCAACTAGGGCAATCTGAACAGGACTGGGTGTTAGACATGAAGAAGTACTGTAAAACATGTTGGCTATGGCACTGATATTATGTTATGTAAGGAAACACACTCTCTTTTCAGATGAATAACTAAAGCAGTTTGGAGGTACAGTAAAACTATGTATTTACTTTCTAACGCTCCAAACAAATAAGGCGGGGACAGACATACAGACAGATGATGGGCAGAGCAGGCATGGCTGATGGCACTGGGCACCATTAAACAGCAGTTCACTGTGCTCTCTATTTCTGTGTATATTTGGAAAAGTAAAAAAAAAAAAAAAAAAACAACACACACACATACCCAAAACAAAGCATGTGGGTAGAGATCCAGGATCTAAACACCACAGCCTCTGAGGAGTATGTTGAACAGCAAAGATGAAATAAGCTATGGCAGTTTCTCTTAAGAGAAAATCAGAAAAGAGGAACAGATGCTCTTACACAAGGGTGCTGGAGGAGAAAGCTTGCTGGACAAAGTGCATGGTTCAAGTCCACAGTAGGAGACGGGACCCCTCTAATCTGGGTCCCCTCAGAAGTCTGGTCCCCACGTACAGAAAGTATGGGACGTGTTTCCACTTAGAAGGGAGGTGCAGCCATAGGTCTGCAAAGAATACCAAGGGAGCCCAACTTGGAGGAGAGCTGCCTACAAGGAGGAGAGCACTGCTGCACAAAAAGAACTGGAATATCTAAACGTTATGCTAGAACAGTAGCTGAAGTTAAAATGAGAGATGAAGTTATGTAATGAATTAACTCAAAGTTGAAAACCAGTCATTAAATCCTTAAAGGTAAATAATATTTTGGAGGGGGCAACTAGCTAAGAAGCACACCAGTTACTTCTAAAATTGTAGAGATATGAACATGTATAATTAATCTTTCTCAGTGGAAGAACTTTTCCTAGAAAAAGCCACATGGCACTACTGTGTGTTGGTTGAAAGACACACATACTCTCTCTCAAACACACACATACTCTTTCTCTCTCTCTCACACACACTCTCTCTCACATACACACACTTTCTCCCTCAATCACCCAGTATTTGAGGTAATGATACAAGTACATTCATGTATTTGGCCTCCATGTTTATGATAAATGCTTTTACGTGTTTATCAGGGGTTAATACCACTGTCTCTTTTTTGCTTTCATTATACATACTAAATTAACTTATATTTAATGCTCTGCTCTAAAACAATTCAAACTTCTTTTATTTCAGTTAACATCACACACACACACACAAAAACTACACCCATCAAGGGCAGAGAATAAACTGTCCATTTTGGGAGGACAATGCAGTAAGAACTCATTTATTTGACAGTCAAAAAACATTGGCATGCCTTCTGTGTGCCAGACACTGTACCAGGTACTATCTTAGATTCTGAGATACAGGGGCAGGAGAAGGCACATTGGCTGCGGCTGTCTCAGAACTCAGTACAGCGCAAAAGAGAACAAGACACTGAAACATTAACTCCTTTTTGGGAGAGTGCAAGAGCTGAATGTCACCACGACAGTCTCCCTCAGGCCATGTCACCGGGGAACTCTGGGAAAATTCAGGAGCAGAAGACCTATTTTATCTGTAACAAGGACAATCAGAAGAGGGCTCTTGGAAATTAAAAATGAAAGCCAATGGAATTCCCTGGCGGTTCAGTGGTTAGGACTCTCCACTTCCACTGCAGGGACCACAGGTTTGATCCTTGATTGGGGAAGTAAGATCCTGCATGCCGCACAGTGCAGCGAAAGAAAAACCAACAAACAACTCTGCTCTCTGCCAAGACTGACCCACCCCAACCCCTGGCCCCCAGGCACCTATTCCTGACCTCTCTCATTTAAAATAATAAATTTAAAAGTAAAATAAAATTTGCATGACTTAAAAAAAATATGTATAAACAGTACAAAAATTATTTAATAAAGGGTAAAAAAAAAATCTTCCGCTTGTTCCTCCACTCTTATTTCACAAGAATTTCTTCCCATACCTTTTCTATAAAAATACAAACACATATATATGTAAATACTATTCGATACAAGCAAATGCAATGATGTTCTATACACCTACAATATCTTATACACACCCTAATCTATGTACATAAAATACATTTATACTATTTAAAGTCTCTTAAAGTCAAGGATTCTGTGATAGGAAATATTAAGAAACTTAACATCAACTTACCAACACAGTCACAGCACTCATCCCAGAGGGTCCCAAGACACAGCATGCACTCCTTACAGCAGGAGCAGTTTCCTTCTCCAGGGCGGCACTGGCAGAGCTCCTAGAAATGAAGCAGACGTTCAGACTTAAAATTCCAAATAACTACATTTAAAACTGCTACGTTTTTGCAGCAAAAAAAGCACTCCATAATAACTGCATTTATAGTAATTTACTCTTGGCACATTTTTTTAAATTTAACATCATTAACTATTTGTAGGAACATAAATATCTACAAAGTAGATACTTGGAATTAGATTCAAGTACTACTTAGATCTCAGATTTAGATTTTCTTTTGGACACATTCAATGAACGCATTTTGGATCCTTTTATTTTATTTTGAAACAAAAGAGGTTTTCCTTCATAACCTGTAACTTCATCTCCTGTATGAACGCAGCACACTCAGTACAAGAATAGAACCCACCTTCCAGCTACTAGATTCACTGTCAAATGCATGGCCAGTTGACTTGCAGTGGGAATTGTGGCTCCTCAATATGTAAAGTGTAAATAACAGCATCTTTTAACAGCTATTTTCATGGATCTAAGCGTGCCTGCAAGGCTGGCTGTTTACAAATTGGGCAGCAATCCTTCCCCTCCCCATGTCACCCTCTTTGCAGCTCCTCTGATCAAGAGACAAGGGTCTATTTCCAGACCTCTTGAATGGAAGTCATCTTGAAACTTGCTCTGATCAACAGAATTTGGTGGAAGTGATTTAGTGTCAGTTCTGAGTGTGGGCCTGAAGAGACCTGGGGTGTTTCCACTCCTCTTAGAATTTTGCTCAGCTGCCATGTGAAGTCCCAGAGAGAGCCACATGGACAAGTCAGTCCCTCTGAAGCCACCCCGGCTCAGCCATCCTCCAGTCAACCAGCAACTGACAAGAGCCACAAGAATAAGTCCAGAAAGCCCACTCGGCTGATAAAGGCCCAAGCTGCTGATCCACAGAAAGAAAAGCAAAATAAATGGTTATTGTTTCAAGTCACAAAGCTTTGGGATGGTTTGCTACTGCACGAAACTAATTAATGCGGCTTGCTTTGTACATGAAGCTTCAAGGTAATTCCTTTAGCCTCTCCTCTATCCCTCCTCTGGCCACCAGAGCCACTGGTAACAAACCTAACCTAAAGGAAACTCTGAATACATGGCTTACTTGGTTTTCTCCAGTTGGTGACATTATATATATATATATAAAAACATAGCACAATATTCATCCCAATTAATCTTACTTTGTTTCTAGACCATTAGAGTCAAGCCATCATTCTTATATGACATAATGTTTTGCAAGATGATATCTCCAGTTTTAGTGAGAGGTAACTGACATACATCACTCACTGTAATTAACACTGCTGCTGCTGCTAAGTCGCTTCAGTCATGTCCGACTCTGCGACCTCATAGACGGCAGCCCACCAGGCTCTCCCGTCCCTGGGATTCTCCAGGCAAGGACACTGGAGAGGGTTGCCATTTCCTTCTCCAATGCATGAAAGTGAAAAGTGAACGTGAAGTCGCTCAGTCGTGTCTGACTAGTAGCGACTCCATGGACTGCAGCCTACCAGGCTCCTCTGTCCATGGGATTTTCCAGGCAGAGTACTGGAGTGGGGTGCCATTGCCTTCTCCGGTAATTAACACTGACATACATTAAACTTTCATATTTAAGGTGTACAGCATGAGGGTTTGATTTACATTTATTGTGAAATGATCCCTGCAGTAGGTTTAGCTAACATCCATCATCTCATATAGATAAAATGAAAAAAAAAAAGATTTCTCCTTATGATGAAAACTCTCAGGATCTACTCTCTTAACAGCTTTCCTATATGTCACATAGCAGCAGTAACTACAGTCACTGTGTGGGACATTACAGTCCTAAGACTTACTTTATAACTGCAGGTTGGTACCTTTTGATCTTCCTCCAATTTCCCCTCCCAGTGATCCCACTTCTGGTAACCACAAATATGACCTCCTTTTCTATGAGTTTGTTGGGGTTTTTTGCACTTATTTCACTTAGCACAATGCCTTTAAGGAACATCCATGTTGTTGTAAATGGTAGGATTTCCTCATTTTTTATGGCCGAATAATATTCCACATCCCTGTGTGTGTGTGTAGATATATATATATATATATATATGCATATATACGTGGAGAAGGTGATGGCACCCCACTCCAGGACTCTTGCCTGGAAAATCCCATGGACGGGGGAGCCTGGTAGGCTGCAGTCCATGGGGTCGCTACTAGTCAGACACGACTGAGCGACTTCACTTTCACTTTTCACTTTCATGCATTGGAGAAGGAAATGGCAACCCTCTCCAGTGTCCTTGCCTGGAGAATCCCAGGGACGGGGAGCCTGGTGAGCTGCCGTCTATGGGGTCGCAAAGAGTCGGACATGACTGAAGCGACTTAGCAGCAGCAGCAGCAACAGCATATATACGTATACAAATATATGCAAATACACACATACACCACAACTTCTTTATCCATTTATTCATCAGTGGAAACTGAGGTTGTTTCCCTATCTTGGCAGTTGTATGTAATGCTGCTATGAACATGGGGGTGCAGATACCTCTCGGAGTTGGGTTTTTGCTTCCTTCAAATAGATCCCCAGATGTGGATTGCTAGATCATGTGATGTGTGATGGTTCTATTTTTAATTTTTTGAGGAACCTTCAAAATGTTCTTAATAGTGGCTACCCAATTTACATTCCCATCAACAGTGCACAAAGTTCCCTTTTCTTCTGAAATTCTTCACCCCTTTCACAGCCTGTCCATGTTCCAGTACCAGCTTCAGAAAGATTACCTTCTACATCACTTTCACTTCAAAGTCGCCATCTTAACTAGAGAGTTGGTTGTGCTGAGATGTGGGATTTCTGTGTGGACTGGCTATTTACTAGTTCACTAAACACCCCGGGACCAACCCTGAGCACCACTCTCTAGGCTGAATGTAGGATCCCAACCAAACTGGATGCCCACAGAGCCGGAAAGAAAGCCTGACCTATTGCCTCCACTTTTGTCCTGCCACCGCCTCCCCCAGAATTCCTAAGTGGGTTTTATGTAACATTAACAGGCACTGTGCTAAGAGTTTTATAAGCATTATGTTAAAGCTCATAAAGCCCTTACCAAGTTATTATTTATCTCTCTTTTTATATAATGTTATGAATTTGTACATCATTCAATTAGTAAATGGCTGAGATTTGACTCCGGTTCTGGATCGCTATTCCTGCTTTTAAAACATAAAGCATATTAATATAAATAATAACATAAAGCTTCTCATTAATTTAGCATTTCAATAATTATAGTTATTACTTTCTTAGAACAAGCCCATAATTAAACTTAGCTAACCCTTCAGGTTGCTTAATCAAAGGCACTATTATATCTTTCACTCTCAGTACTTGAATACAATGACAAGTGCTACTGCCCAAGTTTAATCATTGTTTGTAAAGGTAAAATAAGTATCATTGGCATGAGCTGCAAAACCAGTGAGTTGGGATTTAATACCTAATTCTGTTTTTTGCTTTAGCCAGTTAATGATCACATCACTGCTTCCCTGGTCTGCAAGTCTCAGGGAAAGTGTGAGTGCTGCTCCTGGTCCAGAGGAAAGGCTGGAGGGGGCGGGTCAGCAACCCAACCCAACTGAGTCCAGTGTCCTCCTTCTGCCTCAGGGCTACTCCAGCCCCAAGGCCTCCGCGAGCCAGAGCCAGAGGGACATTCATCTCCACCTCTGTGCAAAGTACCACGCTAGGTGTTCTTAAAGCATAGTGATCACACCGTTCAACACATTTACACTGGAAAAAACTGAAACCTTATACTAAATAGAAAACAGAAATTTATACGTTTGAGCTAGCCAACATTGACCAGCACGAGTATTTAGAGATAATTTGGTAATCTGCTTCAAAAGCCTCTATGAAATGAAAACATGGCAGTATGAAAAGCTGTGGGAAGAGTCTAATCATTTAAAATGTATTTTTACTATGTCAGTATCAGTGAAAATCTTGAATATTACAAAGAATTTCAATTTTTTCATGCCAAAAGACAGATTTCACATGATTATTCAATCTTTAGTGGAAAATCTTATTCTCTGTATGACTAAGGTGCTGGTGAGATCTTAATCCTCTATGCAATCCTCAGGCATTATTCACCTAAGACTAAGCCAAGACTTATAGTTTCATTTTATAAACTATTTATGAAAGAGTTTCATTTTATAAACTCTTTATGAAAGAGTTCATTTTATAAACTTCCATACTTCCAGGTCAGAGATGGAAACTGGTCACTTGAGGGAAATTTTTATTTATATTCTGATGTAAATTCACTGGTAGATATCTCCACTCTTTAACAGTTGCCAAAATCTGAGAGATTTGTTAGCACCATTGTTAAAACAGGGAAATATCATCACTGATAACAGCATTAGAGTCTAGTGGACAGCAAACAACTTGGATCTACAGGTCTGGATTCAAGTCCTGGCCCACAAATGGCAGCATGTCACATCAAGTCTCAGTTTCTCAGATGCTTTGTGATCCAGCAGTCCCACTTATAAGTATTTACACAAGAGAAATGGAAACATACATCCACACAAAGACCTATACATGAAAGTAAATAACTTCATTCATCATCACCCCAAACTAGAAACAATCCATGTCCATCAGCAAGTGAACAACGGATGAGAAATTCACACAACAGAACATCACTCAGCAAGACCAAGAAAGGACTCCCTGACACACACAGCTGCACGGTCAATCTCAGAAGCACCCTGCTAACTGAAAGAAGCCAGTAGCCACAAAAGGGAACACACTGTGCGATCCTGTTAGCAGACATTCTGGAAAAGGTGAAATGACAGAAACAAAAATCAACCAGTGGTGGGAAGGTACTGAGGATGGGGAGGAGGTCAGTCTTGACTCCCTGGGCACGAAGGGACTTTTAAGGGTGATGAAAATCCTCCCTATTTCAACTGCTGTAGTGGTTACATGAGCATATGTGACCAATCTTACCCCCAAAAAGCTTTGGGAGACTAAGGAATACCTCATCTCATCTTTGAAGGACCAGTCTAGTACACTGAGGCCCATAAATTTATTATTTTAACAAATCTGACCTGAAAAGTATAAAGCATTATATAAACATAAACTGGTATTTAAAAAAAGTAATGCAGAAGATAGTTCTGAAAATACATTTCTCTATTTTAATTTCAAACTAATTTCTCTAACATATATTTTTTAAAAAACAAAGAAACATAAAGCAATGCTGGTGAAAAATGCAGAATGTGAGTTGTATTGATATACAACAACCTTTATTCTATATTTAAGGGTTAAAAATCACCTAAACAGAATAAAAAGGGCTATATCAAATATTAAGAGTAGTCAGTATTTAGATTCTAAACAGGACTATAAATTGCTTCCTTTCTTTTTTCTTCTTCTATGTGTTTTGTGGCATCCCTTTGAGAACACAATATTTTTATCAAGGCAAATAAATTTAAATTTAGGTAGTAGGACTTAAGATACAGTTTAATTGTGTACAGTACAAAAAAAAAGACACTCAAAAACATAAGCTGAGGTCCTTAAATATTAAACAAACCATAAATATTTATAATATCATGACCTAAAACCCCCAGGAATGTAAGAACAAAGGTAATTACGAAAATGAACACTGTGGGAACATCAGTAACCAACAAGGCATCAGCCTGTACCTGTGTGACAATTTTCACAACCCTTACTTAGGTCAAATGAGTGTTTAAAAACCAAATATAAATAACACATCTTCAAATAATTAACCTTTATTCGAAAGAATAAACATAATTATAATTATGTTAGTTACAACAAATCTGTTTTGACATACGAATACTCTTTAAGGAGGACATCAGATAGACTTTCAACCTTGGGACAGAAATATCTAACCCAAATCTTATCAACATGTTTAAATTCTAATTGGCAAACTTTTGCCTTGAAAATAATATAAACTTAAGTGAAATACTACTAACATTATGAAAACAGAATTTATCCTTTTTGTTAAATAGATCAACATACAAGTTCATGTATATACATGAACTACCAAAATATATTAAATTACACCCATTTCTTATATAACCTCATAACAAAACTTTAATCCTACTTCAAAAGTACCCCAAAGCATTTCTTTAAAATCATCCAGATGAGGTGAAGTGGGAGGAGGTGGAGAAGAGACTGGACTGGCCATATGCTGACCACTGCTGGAGCTGAGTGATGGGTGAATGGGGAGTTATTTTACTATTCTCCCTATGAAAATTACATTTAAAAAATTCCAAGTGTCCCGATAAAATCCTCATCTTTGGGTTTTTTTTGTTTTTTGTTTTGGCCCCACCATGCAGCATGTAGGAAAGCATGAAGTCTTAACCACTGGACTGCCAGGGAAGTCCCCTGCAACTTTGCTTTGAAGGGAAATAATGACTTATTCTTCCCTTAAATTACATTAGGTCTGACTTACTACTTCTGGATATTAATTTCAAAGATTTTCAGGAGGCGTTCCCTGAAGCAAAACAGGGCAAAAATAAGTCAGAATCACAAGCTTTAAAGACAGAGAAGTAGGAAAAAAAGAGGGAAAACATAGAAACATTGCATATTTTACACCAAATATTACTAGTCTAGTAACAAAGCCAAATAACTGTAGCAAAAAACTAACATGGAATTTAATTAGCACTGATTAAGGCACAAGGGAGAGGAAGTTAATTTTTTAGTTTATGTGATTAAAGAAAACCCTGAAGTTACCTAAACTATTTACAATTTTAACTTGAAATACATTTTAAAAAGCTAGAATTATTAGTGAGAAACTACTTTGAAATTTCAACTTGTTTCAGATAATCTAAGATTTATTGAGTAGTTAAATCACTTTTTAGAATTAAAAAAAAAGACTTGATTTAGTTCATAAAAGTACAAAATAAATATTCAGACAACAGGCAAAGTGCTAAAAGAATGCATCAGTGATCTCTGAACCCAAGTTTGAATAGCTTCATGAAATATAATGTTTATATCATCCTAAATATGACCATAAATATTAGCTAAAAATACAAGTCGGTAAGGGGTTTTTCAGTTCTTAATACAAAAAGGGTCTGGAGATTTCAGCGGTAGAAGTATAATATTGAGCCAAATTTTAAGGATTCTTTTCAAAAAGGCAGAAGAAAAAAACAGGAAAGATTTTGTTAAAAGCAAAATCTTGTATTACCACTTTTCCCCTAAAAGAGGACAACTCAACCACTCATTATATGAGCAAAGGAATATACCAAGATGACAATATTGCTTTCCTGATGTTAAAATTAGATTTCTTTCCTGTCAGCACAACATAAATACTTACACAGGGACCACCCTTCTACGTAGCAACTTGTAGGAGGGGTAGGAATGACTGTTGGTAAAACACATTTACACAACTCTGAGCTTCCAGGGAAAATGTTTTATATTTAGTTATTTCATGAGTTGCCGAGGGCTCAAACATAAACAAATGTTCTAACTTATCCTCACAGTACATCATTTCAACATGACAGATGTTCAAACCAAACCAAAAGAACAAAAAGCAAAGCTGAATGCCCTCTTAGGAGGGAAGTTTCTTCTACAGCACGGCCTTCCTTAAAGTTCTTTCTTATCTCCCATCTCTGTTTCTATGCATGTTTTTCTGCAAGTTGAAGGAGAAAAGCTATCATTGCCATCTAAAATGTCAACGTGCCTTGATCTATGTTGAGTGGAAACGTGGAATTTTAATAACTCAGTATTGTGATGGTAAACAAAGCCCCAGCACTTCCTCACCTTCTCAGGGCTGTCAACCACTCTAAGAACCTCCTGAACAATAGGGACTCTTTTATTACAAAACTGTACATATGCAAATTTGAATATAATTCTGGGGATCCCTTATAAGAGAAGCATTTCCGAGGCCTAAAGACCCCAGCTGACAATTCTTAACATATGAAAGGTCAATAGCCAATCTATTCCTCTAGTGAAGAGAACAGGAGTAGAAGAGGGCATAAAGTTCAAGTTTCTACCTGACCAGTCAGACTACCCTCCACACAAGGGCAAAAACAACAAGAACCAGGTAGCTACCAATCAACTACCACCCCAAACACAGCACAAACATCAGCCATTCAAAACAAACAAACAAACCAAAAACTTCACTTCAGGAAAATGATCAGCCTCAGAGCAGATCCAGCATCGAGGACTTCTCTGACCCTCAAGCGATACCCTCCAGTTTATGTATGCCAGCTCTGCCACAAACAGTCTGGCCAATCAGGCTTTTATGCTTCATTCTTAACTATAAAAGACAACAAAGGAACATTGTACATTTGAAGAAAGCCTCCTGCATGAAATAAATATACACTGAAAGAAAAAAATTATCTTGGAAGACAAAGAAACCTAGGTAACAGAATGGGGGTGGGGGAGGGGAGAGACATATCTCCATCTCCATCAATAAAACTTCTAGCAATTCTCAGAGATATCTGAGAAAGTGGCATATTCGATACAAGTAAAAGTGTTAATATGAAAAATTACCAAGCAGAAAATAAGTTATTGCTAAAATTTTAAAATTCAATAGAAAAGGTTTTAAGAAAATCCTGAATAAAAGGTCTCTATCATTTTAACCTTACACACTCTGCCGCTACGCACCAAGGGCTATCTCCACTATTCCAGAAAAAGAATAGATGATTCCTGGCTCTGAAGGAACAGGAATCAGAAATGCTCACATGAGTGAAACTGTAGTCTTTTTTTTTTTCTTAAAAAGAGTCCTATGTTCTTCCAATGAGTTACTAGAATCATCATTTAATAGGAGAAGCTGCACCTGATTTTCCAGTTTTTACACTTTTTTAACCTACTTTTGGAAGCATTTTGTATTACAGATTTTTAAAATTAAATAGCAAAACAAAAACTTTTAAGAGTGTTTATTGACAGTAACCAAAAGCTTTCTTCTTTAACTACTGCCTTACCAAGCAAGGTCTTTAAATAAAATTAACTAGCTGAATAATGGAAATCATAGTCTTGGAGAGTCAAAAATAATTTGAGATTTAAGTAGATTTCCATCTAAATATGAATATAGCAATTATTATGAGACTATTTCTAATAGTGAATAATGAAGCTACATTGAAACAATGTGGGAAGTGGTACAGATTCCCCTATGACCACAGCATAAAGCTGGACTTCACGAGAAGAATACAAAATTTTCAGCCACCATTAAGCCAGTGTGTCAAATCAAAACTTCCAGTATAAAACTACATGATATTAAAGAATTATTTTTAAAATTGCTGATAGCTGTGTTCAAGAGTTCTTATCTTTCAGAAATAGATATTAGAATTTGATAAAATAATGTCAGGGGTCTGCTTGACACTAACAGAGATGGGGACCCTAACAGTGCTGGGGAACAGAGATGAGGCAAGGGAAGTCCCGGGGTAATGACTGCTGTAACTGCTGATGGTTACTGTTGTTCATTATACTCTTCTCTCCTATTTAAAAACATCCTGAGTTTAAAAAAAAAAATTAACAACCAACAAACCAGCCTCTTTAGTTAAAAGTTTTGGTTTAAAATACAAAGTGAGGGTATGCGGAGTATGAGATGGTGATAACTGCACTTGCAGAAAGGCCAGGCTTCCGAGAATGTTAACTATTAATGAGCACCAAAATGTCACAAATCAGCACAGAATACCTCTCATCTACAAAACTCATGATCACTTCTAGTACATATGCACAAGCGCTCTCATATCAGGAACACAGGCAAGAGTTGGCTGAGTCATACTTCATACAGAATTCAAATATACTTATTTTCAGCAGTGCACTAATTTCTTAGCCAACAGCTAGAACAGAGGCTAATTAATACAGACACAAGATGGTCTGCTGATGGTCTAAAAGGATGGGAAAAGGGAGAACAGCTATATAAGACGTGAAGTTCACCACTAATTAACAAAACTTTATGGACAGTAATATTCAGTATGCATATGGAAAGGCCATAGCCTTTGTGTTCAGACACAGGCCACGTTCCACAGCCACTTATTAGCTCTGTGAACTAAGCCAATCGCTTAACCCCACTTTTCTCTTCAGAAAGGCTTGCCCTGATGGCTGAGAGAGATCACTGTCAAGTATCTTGAAAGCAGATTCTCCCAACACTTGCGACCTTGAAAAACCCTGACCCCAAACCACCCAGCTCAGCTGCTCCTAGGTTCTCAACCCTCAGGAACTGTGTAAATAATAAATGTTTACTGCACTAAGCTACTCTGTTTGGGGTAACTTGTTACACAGAACAGACAATTAGTACACTATATTTAGAGAACAGTCTGTCTATGATTTGACTAGCTAAAATTTTTTTTCTAAATATAGTAAGTGAGCCTCTTTGCTATGTAAACTAGATTGTACAACAGAACCCTTTAATTCACCTGAATAGATAGCTCATCACCTTGTAACGGCCTGTTTACAAAGCTGGATATTATTTCCTGTACTAAACTCCTTGAGTCTGAGTTTGCTTGTGAAGTATGGGGGCAAAACCCCAGACTAGTGTTATGGTTCTTACACTGTATTACATAGACACTCTCTGTGTATTTGCATTCTGTATTTGCTATACAATAAATTTTAATATTAGTAAAAAGAGTATTCTTAGTCCTACCTGAATGAGGCATTTGCTCACATCACTGGCACAGAGTGCTTTGTTACAACTCAGTGACATAGGGACCCATGTCAGGAACACCAGAATGGGAAGAGTAAGCATAACAACAGAGGGTGACTTCATGATTCTTCAAAGACAATCAGTAACTCCCAGGAAGCTAAACAAACAAAAACACAAAAAATTTTAATTCAAAGGCAGGTACAAGGTAAAAACAAATACAAAAATGAAAAACAAGTAAACCAAGACTCGTTTGTGTTAGGACTTCTGAGTGATCATTTATAAAGATTATTCTCAACAAAAGATTACTTTATACACTCAAAAAAAAGTTACAATTTTATATAGTAACATCTTGTTAGCCATCTTCAAATGTATAGAATTCTGAAGTTCCTCAGACTACCCAGAAATGGTGACTGTGAAAGTTAAAGCAAATAAGTAGTTTCAATATTACACCGTTACTATTCAGCTTTAGTTTCAGGCCTACTATTCAACTTTAAGCCAGTCAAAAAAACCAAAAAACTATTAATATTACATTATAAATTTTAAAAAACATTTAATAATATTTTAATTCCCACAATTAAAATTTAAAAATGCAAACTATTCTAATGGTTACTTATTACTACCTCATTTTGTCTCTTAACATAATTAGCTAGAATGAAGCAGCTCAACGGAAGGAGTGGGCAGTTGCTCCTGACATACTTTAGCGATTAAGAAAGGGAAGAGTAAATTATTGACTGCATTAAGAACTCTGATTTATCAAAATGTGACGATATTCTTTTACTTCTTTACCTTAGCTATCACAGATTCTTCAACGTTACTGAAAAAGATGTTACAGTCCAAAACGAGAAAAAGACCACAAATTCTGACGGTGGTAAAAACCACCAACACGGTCATTAAATTTTCAAAAAGGAGAAAATAAAACTTCCTAGGGTTTAAAACACACACTCAAAATGGAATCAATGAAATAAACAGAAGAGGTGAGACGGATAAAAGGTACATTTATGGGCCTTTCAGATCGCTGTAAACTTTTATCCTAAGTGTGAGGAAGAACAATAAAGCAAAACCACAGAAAGTGGAGAGAGAACCGGGGCTCTGTGCCCGGGCGGCTCGGTTTTGGACGAGAAAGCCGGGAGACGGGGCCAAGGCGGGCCCCTCCAGGACCGTCGGACCCACCGGCCCGCTGCACTGAACCCGGAGCCGCCGGCCCGTACTCGTGGCGGCCCAGGAGGCGTCGGAAAATGGAAGCTTCCTGAACTAGTTATCAGCCCCAACCACTGAACAGGAGGTATTTCCCCAGCTCACGGCTGTCCCCGCGCCCCTCCTCGAGCCGCCCCTAGCGGGCGTCCAGGTGAACGAGGCGCCGAGAGGCAGGTAACCGGCTCCTCAGCCGGGAGCGGCTGCCTCCGGGCCACCGGGAACAAAGCGCCGCGGCCCGGCTGGCGGCGCTGACAGCGGCCCCGAGGCCCGCGAGGAGCGACGCCTCGCGCCTGGCCCGTCTTGTCCCCCGCAGGCCGCCCAGGCCGCGCGGGCCCCGTCTCCTCCCGCCGCGCCGGCCCAGCCGCGGCCTCCAGACCCCGAGCAGCGCCCCCGCCCGCCCCCCGCCGCTCACCGTGCGCAGCGAGCCCGCCGGGCCCCAGTTCCCCGCGGGTCGGCTGAGCGGGCGCGCCGCGGGCTGTGGAGGGAGGCAGGCCGCGCCTCCACGCCGTCCTCCGTGCAGCACCCGCAAACCTCCGCACCGAAAGAGGCAGAGACCGGCCAGTCGCCGCCTCACCCCCGCACCCCGCTTCCCGCCGCCCCCTAGGCTCCCGCCTGGGCAGCCGCCAGCTCCCGCCAGGAGGCGTCTCTCACTCCCCCCTACGCTCCTGTCAGTGCGCGGCCCGGCTCCGGCCCCCGACTAGGCCCCGCCCCCGCCCGCGGGCCCAGCGCGCCTGGGGTCCCGCCCCGCTAGGGCTCCGCCCACCAGAGGCCACACCCCCGACCGAGTACACCCGCCCGGCACACGCGCCCTCTGCTTTCTCCCTCTTCCCTGTCAGCATCTCCAGGCCCTGCCCGGCAGCTTCTTGTTCCCACAGATCCTGCTGTCCGGCTCTTCTTGCTCCAGGCTCGACTTGCCCTGGTCCCGGAGCTGGGACGTGATGTGCACGAGCTCCTCGAGTCCTCACGGCCATCCTGGGAGGGAGCTGGTCTCCGCCTGGTTATGGGGATGCCCAACTGATCGAGGCAACTCGTTGGTACCCAGTGCAGCTGACCCTGAGCCCAAGGTTGACGTCAGAGGGAGGACTTATAAAAAACGCAGGTTTCTGGGGTCTGACCTCACCTACTGAATAAGGGTCTCCAAGAGTAGAGCCTTCAGTGCACTGGATACTGCACCCTTCGAGGGCCCCTGGCCCTGTGCTCAGCGCTGGAAGAGGGCAGGGGGCCCCGTGGTGCTGGTCCAGAGGGTGGTTGGCCAGGGAAGAGTGAAACCGTTTGGTGTCGTCCCGGGGCTCCAAAGGGCTCCGGTACACAATCCTTTACCTCTCTTCACAGAAGGCATTCAGCGAAGAGGCAAAGTGATGAATAAGAAGTGTTTTATTAGACTAGGACGCTTGTAAGGCTTACAAAAGAGTGAGCAAAGGGGTGTCACATCCCTAGGCCATAGTTCTATAATCAAAGGAAAAATGGGGAGAGGGAGAAGAACTTCTTTGTCTTTCTTGAGTAGACATCATGCTTCCATCATCAGTTCCTCCTTCAGATTGGGCAAGGGAGTTTTGTCAAGCTAGGTCCACAAATTACTTTTTTATGTGTTCAGAGAGCATGTCCGAGGGGTCATTAACTTACTGAGCTCATTGGGCAGGATGTGGGGCTCATTCCACCAGTGTTTTATTGTTTGGGGGTCATATCCCATGCTTTTGTTGCATGGTTTTGTTGCTAAGCAAGCCTGCTTGGTTTTGTGGTTAAGCAAACATGCTTTCTTGAGTAACCATTAAATTACAGGCGTCTCCCATATTTTTCTATTTACAATCTTCCCTGATGGCTCAGACGGTAAAGCGTCTGTCTACAATGCGGGAGACTCGGGTTCGATCCCTGGGTTGGGAAGATCCCCTGGAGAAGGATATGGCAATCCACTCCAGGACTATTGCCTGGAAAATCCCATGGACAGAGGAGCCTGTTTCGCTACAGCCCATGGGGTCGCAAAGAGTCGGACACGACTGAGCGACTTGACTTCAGTGGGACAGACTGGAGACAGCAATGGCAACCCATTTCCAGTATTCTTGCCTGGAAAATCCCAGGACAGAGGAGCCTGTTAGGCTGCAGTCCATGTGGTCGCTAGGAGTCGGACACAACTGAGCTACTTCACTTTCACTTTTCACTTTCATGCATTGGAGAAGGAAATGGCAACCCACTCCAGTGTTCTCGCCTGGAGAATCCCAGGGATGGCAGAGCCTGGTGGGCTGCCGTCTATGGGGTTGCACATAGTCGGACATGACTGAAGCGACTTAGCAGCAGCAGCAGTGGGATAGACTACACCAAAGCTTTTGACTGTGTGGATCACAACAAACTGTGGAAAATTCTTCAACAGATGGGAAAACCAGACCACCTTACTTGCCTCCTGAGAAATCTGTATGTGGGTCAAGAAGCAACAGTTAGAACTGGATATAGAAGAGCAGACTGGTTCCAAACTGGGAAAGGAGTACATCAAGGTTGTATATTGTCACACTGCTTATTTAACTTATATGCAGAGTACATCATGCGAAAAGCAGGGCTGGATTAAGCACAAGCTTTAATCAAGATTGCTGGGAGAAATATTAATAACCTCAGATATGCAGATAACACCACCCTTATGGCAGAAAGCAAAGAACTAAAGAGCCTCTTGATGAAAGTTTAAGAGGAGAGTGAAAACGTTGACTTAAAACACAACATTCAGAAAACTAAGATCATGACCTCTGGTCCCATCACTTCACGGCTAATAGATGGGGAAACAATGGAAACAGTGACAGACTTTATTTTCTTGGGCTCCAAAATCACTGCAGATGGTCACTGTAGCCATGAAATTAAAAGACAGTTGCTCTTGGGAAGAAAAGTTATGACCCACTTAACATATTCAAAAGCAGAGACATTACTTTGCCAACAAAGGTCCATCTAGTTAAAGCTATAGTTTTTGCAGTAGTCATGTATGGATGCGAGAGTTGGACTATAAAGAAAGCAAAGTGCTGAAGAATTGATGCTTTTGAGCTGTGGTGTTGCAGGAGACTCTTGAGAGTCCCTTGGACTGCAAGGGGATCCAACCAGTCCATCCTAAAGGAAACCAGTCTGAATATTCACTGGAAAGACTGATGCTGAAGCAGAAACTCCAATACTCTGGCCACCTGACTTGAATTAACTGATTGGAAAAGACCCTGATGCTGGGAAAGATTGAAGGTAGGAGGAGAAGGGGATGACAGATGAGATGGTTGGATGGTATCACTGACTCAATGAACATGAGTTTGAGTAAGCTCTGGGAGTTGGTGATGGATAGGGAAGCCTGGCATGCTGCAGTCCATGGGGTTGCAGAGTCAGACGCAACTGAACAACTGAACTGAGTGGGATTAACTGGGCTTCCCTGGTGCTCAGACAGTAAAGAATATGTCTGCAATGTAGGAGATCTGGGTTCAATCCATGGGTTGGAAAGATCCCCTGGAGGAGGGCATGACAACCTACTCCAGTATTCCTGCCTGGAGAATTCCCATGGACAGAGGAGCCTGGCGGGGTACAGTCCATGGGGTCACAAAAAGTCAGACACGACTGAGCAACTAAACATAGTAGGATTAACTATTTAATTACCTACTCTGTCCCTATCAGACTGGCTAATGGGGTAGATTACATTATTGATATTAGTCCATTTTTATACAGTAAGTAAATAAGTATACATTTCAAAAACCATTCCTGAAAACTATCTGAAAGCAATAATTAAGTGTACACAAATTTAAGGATCTTATTCTTGGCATTACTTACTGGTTGAATGATTATGATACTGCAGTGCAAAGGGCTAAACCAGCTATGAAAAAATAGTATTATAGATCAGAGGTTTACAAACTTTGTATTCTCAGGACCCTTTTATACTCTTGAAAATTATTGAGTGCTCCAAAGTTATTTTGCTTATGTGTGCTACATCTTTCATAACTTTGAAAATTAAAACCAAGAAATTTCAGAAATATTCATTATTTCACATATTATGTACTCTCTAAAAAAATATGTGACAGGAGAATGTAAAGGCAAATAAGGTATTAAACTAAGGATGGTTTTGACCTCAGGGACGACCTGTCTTGGGACTCCAAGTCTTGGAATTCCCAGGACTCCAGCTTACACTTGGAGAACTAGCACTGCAGATGAATACCATTGCCCCAGAAAGATATTCACAGTATGTCAAGATTTTACAGCAGTGCATGTATTTAAAATGACTAATATTTAAAACTGCATACAATTATTTTAAAAGGCCTGGAAAGAGAACTGTGGTGTAAGGAGTGGTTGTCTCTTGGTGATATTATGAACAATTTTTTTTTTTCTTTGTGCTTATCTGCATTTTCTCATATCTTTGCTTGCATTACTTGGGTAGTAAGAAAAAGTTATTTTTAATTTGAAGATCCTCTTTGATGTGCTCTAGAAGATCAAATGTGGGTTGAGCTTCCAGGTGGCAATCAAGCGGTTCTGGACCTGTTTCGGAATTGAGAGCTGCAAGGTTTATTATAGTGGCTATTTTATTTCACCAATGACCAATGCAATAGCCTCTTAGTAGGGTTTGATAGGCTTCCCAGGTGGTGCTAGTGGTAAAGAACCCACCTACCAATGTAGGAAACATTAAGAGACTCAAAGTTTGATCCCTGTGTTGGGAAGATGCCCTGGAGGAGGATGTGGCAACCCACTCCAGTATTCTTGCTTGGAGAATCCCACGGACAGAGGAGCCTGGCAGGCTACAGTCCTTGTGGTCGCAAAGAGCCGGACATAACTGAAGCCACTTGGTACAGCACAAGGTTTGATGATAGGGTCAAATGTCACCACTTCACCTACGTTGATTCATTCAATCATCTAATGTAGATGCATCAGTTGACTGTCAAACCACCACAGTAAAGAGGTTTCCTATTGCTGTTAACAAACAATGCCTTAAAGCAACACTCATCTATTTTCTAACGGTGCTGGAAGTCCTGAACTCAGGCTAGATCAGAAGAGCTGTACTCCTTCCGGAGGCTCTCGGGGAGACTCCGTGACCTAGCTTCTAGAAGCTACCTGCATTCCCTGTCGTGTGTCCCTTTCTCCATCTGCAAGGCCAGCAGCACAGCATCTTCAGTTGAATAAACCTACTTCCTTTCCATGCTCGCTCCCCTCAATCCCCTACTTCTCTCTTCCTTTCTGTTTCTCAGCTCCTCTACACATCTCCTTCTCAGACACTCTCCCATCCCAAGATCTGTAACTTTATCATGTTCCCAAAGTTCCTCTTCCCATGTAAATTTATATGGACAGCTCTTAGGGATTAGGATGTGGACATCTTTGTGGGCTGGGGGAAGGGTGGGGTGAGTGGAGGTAGTGAAGCTAGGGGAGGGGGAAGTTGTCCTGCCCAGTATAGAGGGATAACAAGGACAATTGTAGCTTCTTACCTCTAGGTCTCTCCTCACTCCAACCAATCCACCCCAGGAGACAGAGAGCAAAAGGGTCACCAAGGCACAGTGCTGGGTGCCCCCAGTAAGCACTCCAGTTGGTCTGGAGTCTCCACTTTGGAGCTTCCTTACAGGTGTGTGGGTAGATTGCCCAGTCCTGCCCATGGGAGGAGGAAGCTGGGCTTGCCCGGAGGCGGCATCCAGCCTGTGCACCACACGGCCCAGCAGAGACAGAAAAACTACTGTGTCCCGGAATCAGCCAACTGCCCCAAGATGGGTACTCCGCTCTGGAATCCACCACTCCCCTCTTCATGCTTTGCACCCAAGAGACTCAACTGAATTCGCAGATTTGATTTATGGATCTAAACTAAAGGGAGCCAGTCTACCAGCCTCTCAGCTGCCCAGTGGGGGTAAGATCTAGGGATGGGAAGGCCCTTTGGGGAGAAGCCTCCTTCCCCCATCCTCTCCCTGCTCCTCTCTCCCTGCTTTGTGATGGGAATTACCAGGAAGCTCTCAAAAGAAAACAGAGTTCCAAAGGCCTCTCAACTCTTCCTGTTTTAAATAAATGTAGAAAATCTTGAGGCTATTTGTTTTGTTTCAAGTTCTTAAGATCCTCCTAATTCCCTCTGTGATGAACGGCTGTGAATCCACCAGGCAGGACACCCAAGGGAGCTCTTCAAAGGCTCAGGGCCCAACAAACCTCTGGGGAAGCTGCTGGCCCACCTGCTGGGAGAAAATGCTGTTTTGGAGAAAATGTTTGCACAGCACTATAAAGGGCTATTGAGAGATTTACAAATCATTCTGGAAAGCTCCTAAGGCCTCTCAAATCATGAGTAAACACTACTCGTGGCTCAGTCTTGTCTACCAGATTAGGTCCAAACTCTGTAGCTTCTTTAAAATATTTTTTCCAACTGTTTCCTTTTTTTCTGATTACAGAAAATTTAAAAATTATGGAACGTCATACTCACCTTTGGCCATTTTAGCTTCTGGAGATTGCACCTCATTTTATGTGTAGTCCTTTTTTAAGTCACATGTAGTGACATGCTTGTGAAAAATGAAATGATAAGAATACTTCACTGCAACATGCTTTTTCCCACCTGGCATACCTAGAACATTTTTTCATGCTACTAAATGTAGATCTTTTTTAGAGGTTATACAAATACTCTCCATAAAGCCAAGGTGTTCTATTTGCATGCTTCATTCTTTTCCACTCCTGTATTCTGCACATTTGTCCTTTGGCTTCGGACAGGATTCGTTTTCCCTTGTTACATAAACCCTATCCACTTTTTTTCTAAGTTTATTTTATTGGCATATAGTTGATTTACAATGTTGTGTAAGTTTCAGGTATACAACAAAGTGATTCAGTTATACATATTCTTAATATTCATATTTTTCAGACTTTTCTATTATAGCCTATTACAGGATATTGACTCTAGTTCCCTGTTTTCTACAGTAGGTCTCTGTTGTTTATTCATTCTATATACAATAGTTTGCATCTGCTAATACCAAACTCTTAGTCCACCCCTCCCACTCCAATCCTCCTCTCCCTTGGCAACCACAAGTGTGTTCTCTAGCCTGCGAGTCTGTTTTGTAGCTATGTTCACTTGTGTCGTATGTTAAGATTCCACATATAAATGATATGGTATTTGTCTTTCTCTTTCTGACTTACTTTACTTAGTATGAGCAGTCTTCACTGTCTGGAAACCTTGCTTCCACTCTGAAACTCATGGGTATGAACTGAGAGGCGAATGGTTCCAGGGCAGGTAAGAGGGACATAAGACTGGATCACAGCTGTGCTGATGTTTTATCCCATGGGGAGACACAGCAATTCTGAGACAAGAGTTCTTTCCAGACTTGAGCTGGGGAGGGCTAAACACAACAAAATAATTCAAACAACAACAATAAAACCAACCCACGCCAAAAAACCCACAGGAAGGCAGTTGGTTTCCTACTTTTCCCTGCTTGCCAGCATCTGCTTGTTCACACCCTTGGAATTAGTGATGTTTTTGGACTTCTGTCTACTTCTGTGTCTGAAATGGAGCGGGACCCTATGGTTCTTGTCCCCCACGTCCTCTGCGTGCTTTCTGTCTGTGGAAAAACTAGCCAAAAAATAAGTTAATCAGAGAAATGAGAATATGCAGAAGCAAGGAAAACAGTTGAGAGAGACCAAATAATAATAGTTGTCATTAAGCATAGTCAAGGGCCTTTGGTTCCTCCTCCAGGGCTACAGATAATATTCTGAGCTATATCCTGTGAGCTGTCTTACAGGTACTGAAACCCCCACCAGGTAGAAGTTAAACTGTATGACGACCCCCCTGTAACCATGACATAGCTGCCATAATTCCTAGAACTGGCCTCAAGGAAATGGGAACAAACTGACCATAGAATTGAAGACTAGATGTCACACTGATGACCAATTTCAAGGTGACTATCAGAGCTGTGCTGTTTCTGCACATAGTCCCCACCTTCAGCCTATACAAGCTCTAGCCCACTGATGGTTAGAGGAAAGAGTGGGCCTTTGGACAGAAGTCTATCCTCCCCTCAAGTTGTCAGCATCCAAAATAAAGCAAGATTTTGCCTCTTTATTGCCTTCTGAGCAGGGAGCAGCCAGGCCCCACTTCTGGTTACATGTTGGGAGAACACTTTTAATTAAGATGTTTCTTCATGAAACTTCCACCACATGCTAACTTACTTCTAAGAGCCAGACCTTCTTGATGCTTTCTGGAGGACAAACTGCTCCCTCCACCATATCCAGCCTGCAGTGTCACTAGTTCAGGGAACCAGAAGGCTTTACAGGGCTTCCATCTGAAGTATCTCAGGTTAGACTGTACCGTTCAAGATCTTTTGCTCTCTGCCCTTCAACAATGGCTTCAGCTTTTTGCCTTCAAGCCCGTCAGACTTAAAAGTTCTGAGATTTTTCTTTCTTTCCTTCAAGCTCTTTAAAATACAGATGTCACATTCATCTCCTTTGTTTTAAAATATCATTCCCATCTCACAAAGCATGTTGCTGTGATTCTCTTTCCTTTTTAGGGAAACAGAATTTTTGTGTTCTCCAAATATTCCAGTTGGGATGGTTACACAGTAGTTTAATTAAAGTATTTTGAGATAGTTAAAAATATACTACTATAATTTATTTTAGCAAAACTGCTTACATAAGAATGTTCGCAATGATACAATATTCTGCCTTAAATCCCTATCACTAAAACCTAAATGCATGGATATTCACACATTCCTTAAATTCTTATGGACATTAATAAAGACCTGACAAAGGATTTGTGTGCAGAATAAAGACTTCCTAAAATCAATTCCTAAAGACAACACAATGAACACTTGAGGACTTTTCACACAATAAAATGTACAAATGGTCACTAAACATATTAGCAATGTTCTAACTCCCCAGTCATCAGAGAAATGCAAATTAAAAGCACAGGAAAATACCACTACATATCCATCAAAACTGGTAAAATTGAAGACTGACAAGTCAAGTCTTTCCAAATGTACTTTTCACTGTTTAAATGCTAATGCTTAAACTCTAACCTTTTAGCCATCTGATTAATTGGGAATTATTTAAATTTTAAGGTTTGAAAAGGATTTTTTAAAGAAGTTGTGAAAATGCTTTTTTTCAAAAATATAAGAAGACAAGACTACCTCATGAATTTTAAAAAGTCAATTTCCCCTACATAAAATTTTGGGCTTTTGTGTGTCAGAGATAGAATAAAAAATATTGTTAACTTTTTGAGACCTCATTACTGAGTAGACAAGGCTAATTTTTGTCTTAGAAAAAGGTTGTGTCCCCCCAAATGAGTATTTTACCTTTTGCCACCTGCTCAAGTAAACACTGGTGTTGGAGTCATGCGGGAGTGGAAAATAAAAAATTAAAAATAAATCACTTATCACACATTTCACTCTTATTTTTTCTATAAAAATATAACTCTTTATTAAATAACATGCACAAATATCAACTAGTCATTTATTAAACAGATATGATTTAGAACAAGATTTAAAGAAATACAAATCCTTAGGTACAATTTAGTATCTTGTTCATGATATTTGAATAGTTAAAAAAAAAATCACCGATTAAACTAACCATCCTTTTATTTCTTTCAGAATCCTATATCATTTTAGGCATAGACTTCATTCCAAGTTTTTTTCTAGCATTTCAGAGCTTCAGAATATCTTTAATATCAAGAGCCCTTAACTACTTACTTAAGTATAAATTCCTCCAGACAAGGCATTCACTTTTTTTTTTTCTAAGCTATTCCAATTGGCTTCGAGTCACTTTACAGAGGAAATCTGCAGAAGCAGAATCATGGCAGACAGGCTCCAGCAACTTGAGGTACCGTTGAAGAGGGAGAGAACTGTAGTTAGTACTAAGACGCTGGGGTGACTAAAAAACGCCAGATTTCTGCTTGTTTGGTTTTTCTCTTCTGCAGTTTGTTCTGTTTGGCCAGTGATTTTTTTTTTCCCGTCCCCCATCTCTGGTTGAACCATCAGAACAAAATGCTATATGAACTTCCCCTTCTCATATTTTCTGTGACTTCAATGCTCAGTAATCTGGTTTTTTTACTTTTAGGCAAAAGTATAAACAAAATTTGCATTAATTTTTTCATATTAAAAAGTATTGCTTTTATAAATTAGCTTTTAATGTTCCCAGCCTTAATAAACTTAACTTCAACAAAACCAGTGCTTTAAAATCTACCCTGCCTTTCTTGGCCTCATTTATCCAATAAAAAAGGCCAAAATCTTTCATCTAAATTTCTAAAGACTACTACATCCAATCTTTATAATAAAGTCCTTGCACTGTGTATTTTTCACATGTGCTGCTTTATTGCGCATCCAAGTACAGTATGAATTAAAATATAAACTGAAGTAAAAATTCAAAACCCCTAAGCTTAATATATACCTTTGCACTCAAAAACTTCAATTTTACATTCTTTCCCATTAGCTGGGACTTCCAACTTGCTAGCTGAATTTAAATCACTGTATTCCTTATATATTCTTTACTTCTACTGGAATAAAAAACATCCAGTATTATTTTATAATTCAAGAAGGTATAATGGAAAGTTCTGTAAATTTTATTTCATATACTTATGATCAATTTTACATATAACCTAATTTTCTTTCTAAAAATGTTTCATAAGTTTAGCAGCAGGTTTCAAATCTGAAATATTCCTGAACATTTAATTGACATCAAGTTATAGGTGAAACTGGACTTTTTCTATGTATATTGCTAATTATTTTACTAAAAAACAGCATACCAAATCTTACTTTAATTATAAAATTCTGAAAAGTATATGTTTTGCATCTTGATACAAGGAAAAAATACAACATATTAATTTTTCATAAACATTGCAGAGGTCAATAGGAATATGCCCATTGCTTTTACTTATTGTGACTACCAAGTATTTCTTTCTTGAGTACTCAGTTTTTATTTAAAAGTGCAAAGGTTATTAAGCTTAAAACATTATATTTGAGCAATGTAAAAAAGTTTTACAATGATTTAACATGACCAATAAAATTTATTAAACATATTTACATATATTCACAGATCCTTTCATACTTGAGTATTAAAATAGACATTTACAATTTCAGAATTTTCATTCAAAGGCATTTTTTTGGGGGAGGGAGAATAGGCTCTATCGTGAGATGAAGAAAGAGCTGTTTCTTTGCATGACTAATTCTAAATAAAAACGTCCAACATAGTAAGCCAAAGATCCTACCCTGGGAGACTGGTATGAAACACCTTACACTACCGCCAGGCATCACTGTAGAGAGGGTTAAATTATAGGAAGCATGCAGCTAAGTCACAGTCTACAATTCTGTGATGGTAACAAGCTAACGCAGACACGCATGCCTTATTAAAGGTCCTGCTACCTCAACACACTATCACTACACTCCATACCATACAAACTACAACTTTGGTCCAATAAAACATTAGACAAAACAGTTTTACAATTATCTCTTTGTATATGTTTTGACTACCAATCCCTTTGTATACATTTTGACCATTAATTACAAGATTTACATCTGCACAATATGTATAAAATAAGTTATTAAAAAGGAAGACAATATTAAAACTTTCAAAAAGAAAGCTATACAATTAACTTACAGATAAAATAAACTGAAGAAATTTTGTGCCAAGTTTTCCTTCCACATTAGAAACTATTTGGTAGGAACTGCGCCTTTTAGTTTGTTGATCTATCTTAGCAGACTGTGACAGAACCTGAACACCCGCAGTCACCTCGTACACAGAGCGCTAACAGCTTCCAGCGCCATTAGCAGCCCCTCTGCTCCCTACTCAACTATGACATCAGCCAACAGGCTCCAATGTGAGTCACCTTCCACCAATATAAATAGTAGTTTTCAGTTAGAAACTGCTTGGATCTAAGATCCAAAATAATTCTTTTCATTTTTAATAAAATGACAGTGTTTACTACATCACCAACTTTAGTTGAATTTTACTAACAATTGTGAAGGCATAATATCGTATTTTTGTCAAAAGGCAGCATTCCACAGCGTAACACTCTTGAGCCTCATTTGTTTAAGACACCATCAGGAAGTAATGGCTGCTATATAGGAGTCAATTCAAAGTCATCGTTAACATCAACCAGGGGAACGTAAAACTCCTGAATTTCATAGATGCTGATAGATTTATAGGTGGCAGGATCAAGTTCCTGGAGTTTGAGCTGCCATTCTAACCTCTGGACGGCATTTAAAGCTGCAGCTTCATGCTGTTGCCTCATTAAAAGACAGGTCTATTTAAGAGAATAGAAGAATTGATTATTTATTAAAAACTACTTAAAAATTAATCTTAAAAACTGCTTAAAAATTAATCTCATGCATTGTTTCTTTAGGGAGCAAGATGGAAATACTAGGGTATTGAAGTTTCTGAGTTACGTCCATTTCTGGTTTACCCTGTCTTGTTATCTGTATCCATACAGGAAACCCTTCTGGGCCTATGACTTCATATTCATCTAACAGACTTCAATTTGAAACTGTTCTTTCAAGCAATAAAATTTTAAATTGTCAGAATTATGAAAATCTAAGGAAGAGTGATTTTTAAAAATAATTCAAGCCAAACAATTTTCTTTACAGACTACTGGCAAAATAACATTTCTTCTCTCCCTGTTCTTCCCCTCCTCTTATACAAAGGATAACAAGCATGAAGAGCCCCTTTAGACATGGCTTTTTCTGTGGCAGCTGCACCTTTGATACTAAATTGGACTCAAAAAATGGGAGGTAGGGGTCTTTTTCTTCATTTATCTTCCAAAGTGCGACCAGCATGAGGATTCACAGCTTACCATCTTCCATTTCCTAACCACTCCTCTATCACAGAGCAACAGTTTCTGTTCATGAAGGGGAAGCATCCAGTTAAAGTGAACTTCTAAACATACATACCTTTAATTTGTCGAATTTATCATCCACATCTTGTAACCATGACATGAACTGTCTTGCATTAAAGCGATCCCTCACAGAAGTTTTACTGTCATCAGACTGAAACAGTAAAAATAGTTGGATATTACAAAATAAAATAACCTACTTTAAAAAAATCTATATATGCCACTGTATCTTTTTATAGTATATTCTACTTTTAAAAGAATGATGAAAGTATATTTCAAAAAAGATAACATCTAATCTGAGTATTTAAACAGGCTGATAAAATATTTCCATACTGAGCTGATTAGTTATTAGAATTATTAAGATGTTGAGTTTAGTAAGTACTTAAAGAGAACCCTACTGCTCTGTGAGTCAAAATGTCTCAAAAAGGCATGTCATATGATATATTAAATGCCTGTGACCTTATTAACATATAACTGATCATGAAACTCATTTTAACGTGAGTTGGCTCAGACTTGGTAAAGAATCTGCCTGCAACTCAGGATGACTCGGGTTTGATCCCTGGTGGGGAAGATCGCTGGAGAAGATAATGTCAGCCCACTCCAGTATTCTTGCTTGGGAAGAATGGCCAGAGGAGTCTGGAGTGCTGCAGTCCATGGGGTCGCAAAGAGTTGGACACAACTGAGCTACTAACACTCTTGCTTACCACATGTTGGGAGGAAACAACACGGTGGCAGACAGGGCTCTGGGGCTGGTGCTTCTCCCAGGACTGATTCCTTTATTTAGGACCTGTTCTTTGGAAAGTTTATAAGGAAATACTACACCGACTCTTAGTAATACCAGTTTTGGTATTTCTTTAAGATAGGCAATATTCAAAGGTCAACTTTGTATCCTATTGTGTCATCTCAAATTGATTACATACTCCTTCAATTTTCTATTCTGTAAATGGGGTTAAGAGCATCTTTTTACATCTTGTTTGAGAATTGACTTGTGAAGGCCTTGTTCTAATGCCCAGGCAACAGGCAGCACTGGGCCCACCAGGCAGCTGCCTCGATAACTGCCCTACCCAACCTGACCATCAGCACCACCACAGGGGTATCCAGGCCTCAGGCAGCCCCATTACCACACTGGCCACATTCTGAGCTGTGACCACTTTTGCCCTGGTCTTCAGGAAAGATGTGTTGACCATTTTAAAATTTATCACTCAATCCTTTTTAATATTACAAGTTTATCTGGAAAATGAAGAGGTCTGATAAGAGAATAGCCTACCTAAGCAAGTGGACTTGTTCCTTAGACCCTATGTAGCTCTGTTCACCTGGACAAGCCTGCTCCTCAGTCGAGAGAGACTGTCTACCAACTGTAAGGCCAGCCGTACAAGGACAGGCAACAGGCCCACAGTCGTTCTCAGGATGATGACTACGTTCTTCCGTTGACTGTGGCGTGATCCTTTTTAGTCTCTGATCATTCTGGGTTTACTAGGAAAATTCACTTCTCAGAAATTCTCTTTATGACCCATCTGGGACTCCTTTTTTTCTTTTTAAACAGATGAGAAAAATAAAGCCCAGGAAGAACTAAGTAATTTTCTCCTAATATACCGTGTATTCTTTGTGTTTCTATAGTTGGCCTAATTTAAAACAGCATTTCCCGGGACTTCCCTGGTGGTACAGTGGATAAGAATCTGCCTGCCAATTCAAGGTACATGGGTTTGATTCCTGGTCCAGGAAGATCCCACAGGCTGCAGAACAACTTAGCAACTATTGAAGCCCATTTGCCTAGAGCCCATGCTCTTCAACAAGAGAAGCTCCTGCCATGAGAAGCCTGTGCACTGCAACTAGAGAGTAGCCCCCACTCTCCGCACTACAGAAAGCCTGTACAGAGCAATAAAGATTCAGCGTGGCCAAATAAATAACTTTTTTAAAAAACCCCAGCATTTCCTAGTCTTTTTTGGTGATAATCCTTCATTGTCTTGTGTTTATACTTTTATACTGTCTTATGACAAGTGAATTTCATTCTGGTTTATGAACCACAAAAATATTCTGATGACTGATGTCTGGTTCTGGATTCCTGAAATTTATATGTGGCAGTACATGTTTTCAAACTACAGGTACAGTTTCCCATAATTCTTTTAATTTATCCCAACAACACCCAAGATCCAAATAAAGCTTGGCCCTCTCTCAGCACTGACTCAACCCGGGTTCCACCTGCCAATATTTTTAGCTTCTACCTTTAAGCTTCCCAGTTGCTCGAAGGTCAGGATTGGGGTATAAAATCCATGACAGAAACAACTTACAAGTTATCTATAAAATGAGGCTATCTTAAACAATCTGTTCTGTAATTGTCTAATGATTTAATGATATAAACCTGACGTTCAGAGGGCCAGGTGATCTCGAAGTGCTTCACTCATTTTTGCCTTTGTGCTTTACTGACTGTTGAACTCAAGTTTGTCCTGAGGATACCAACCACCAGAGGCACTGCTGTCCTGGAGGCACTGAGGCAGCAGGGAGACCTTACCTGGGCATCCAGGGGCACGCTATACACTTCCGCGTCCAGGAGAACTGTGCATGCGCTGAATGGCAGTGTCTGATTTGCCAGTGTCCTTGCAGCTCTGAATGAACCCGAAGAACCTCCTGTTCATTGGATACAATGAGTTTTTCCTAGTTGAACAAAGAATTAAAAAAAAAACAAAAAAACTCTTCAACCACTTGTTTTTCAAAAAAAAAAAAAGAAATCACTTAAAATGTTAAAAGAACTTGAATCTCAGAGCAGTTTTTCCTTCATAGTAAGGCTGAGAAATTTGAGAACTCTTGAGAATTCTAAAAGTAAATTTTCTTTCCAAAATTGGCAGTCTCTTTTTAAAAATGATCTTCTGAAAGTGTACAATGATGGCTTTCATTAATAACATACAGTCATCTGCTGGTATCTGTGGGGGATGGGTTCCAGGACCCTTGTGGATACCAAAATTCATTGATGTGCAAGTCCCTTATATAAAATGGCATATTTGCATATAAACCTACACACATACTCCCATATACTTTAAATCATCTTTAGATTACTTACAATACCTAAGACAATGTAAATGCTAGGTAAATTTGCTAGTATGTGGCAAAATCAAGTTTTGCTTATTAGAATTTTCTGGAATTTTTTTTTCTTGAGTATTTTGATCCATAGTTGGTTGCCTCCATGAATATTGAACCTGTGGATATGGCGGGCTCACTGTATTTACCAAGATGTTCAATTGTCACCACTTAACTCCAGGACATTTTTGTCACCCCAGGAAGAAACACCTCAGGCCCACCAGCAGTCACTCTGCATTCCCCTTCTGTCCCTGACAACCTCAACTCTACTTCTGGTTTCTATGAATTTACTTGTTATAAACATTTCATACAGGTGGAATCACACAGTGTGTGGTCTTTTGTGACTGGCTTCTTTCATGTCACATGTTTTCAAGGTTCATCTGTGTTGTAGCACACATCACTTCCACTCATTTTTACATTTTATTTATCTATTTATCACTTGATGGCTCCTTTGGGACAGTGTGAATAGGCTGCTATGAACATTCATGCTTAGTTCTTTGTTTGAATGTGTATTTTTATTTCTCTTGGGTAAATAACGAGTTGGACTGCTGGGTCAATGGTAGGTTTATGTTTAATTTGTTGACAAATTGCCAAAATGTATTCAACAGCAAACTCTGGGAGTTGGTGATGGACAGGGAGGTCTGGTGTGCTGTAGTCCATGGGGTCACAAAGAGTTGGACACGACTGAGTGAATGAACTGAATTGATTCAACAGCAGTTGTATCATTTTATGTTCTTGCCAGCAAGGTAGAAGATTCCAGTTTTTCAAACCCTTGCCAACATTTGTTATTATCTGTCTTTTTATTATATGCATCCTAAGTTCTGAAGTGGTACTCCATCGTGGTGGCGTGGTAGCTGCTTCTCTTCTGTAACAGCAAGGCATCTGTAACATGGCTACATGCACAGATGAAATATACCACAAGCTTGTGGCTGAAACAGCTACTGATGTGGGTTATACGACCCAACTTCTTTCTGCTAACAAACTGTTCACTGATGTGGGTCATGCAGTGTTGTAAGTTGTTTGAGTGCATCTTTATTTGCTTTTCTCTTTGTAATACTATAAATTATTTAATTCATTTACAAGCATTATTCTGAGCAAAGGTTTTATATAGGAATCCATGGCACAAAAAAGGTTAAGAACCTCTACCCTAGGGAATCAATCATGAATGAAGAAATTACATTTCTTCATGTATAAGAATCTTTGCTTGTATAAGAATCTATGTGTATGTCTGTAAAGAAGGGTCATAACTTATATCACATTTTCAGAAAGTCCTTGACTGTCCCAGAAGAGATATAGAAGGTAATTTATTATTTTTATCAATCCAAGTTACTTTGATGATTTCTATAAAGAGACAGATTTGTTCTCTTGTCATTTCATGCCAAAACTAACCACCAGAAACTGGAATACTAAAGCAGACCAAAAGGACCAAGGAGCTCAGCCTCAGTATGATTCTGCATCATGGCAGCTGGTACCAAGCAACAATCTCAGAACCGGGAAACCCATCTGTCTATACAGGAATTCACTGCTATTGGCCTGCAGATCCAGGAAATGACACTGAGAAATTTTAAGAGGTTTCTGATATCAAATAAATACTGAACATAAATTGTAACACAGGAATAGCTATCCAAAAACAGGCTTAAAAATTCTCCATCTTATTGCAGAAGAACAAAGATAAAATCAAGCCATTTCCCAAAATGGTTCTAAATAAGGAAGATTCACTAATAAAAAACTGTAGGCCATCATAATCTGTTAAAACAATTATTTTTTGCATAAATGAATTTAAACATTTCTTACCCTTTCAATACTGTGCTGCAAACGTAGTTTCATCCTGACAACTTCTTGTTGTCGAAAAAGCTCTTTAAGTGGATCTGACAGTGAAGGTGGGGGTGTAATCTAATTAAAAAAATAAGAGTTGAAAATATTTGATTTTATTTACAATAATCAGCTATTTCTATAAAATTAAACCTTTTTAGTGCAGAACATAATGAAAACATAAATTCTTACGTTCTTTGAATTAAATAACACAGTAACAATTTCACAACTGGTTGTTACTTTTCAATTTCAACTCTTTCAAAGAAAGCAAAACATCACATATTTGAAATGCTATGAAAGAAAGCAAAACGTACACATTTTACCTCTGAGGCCACAGCAAATCCCAAAGAGCAAATCAGGATGGAGGGAGTTGTTTGCCGCAGAGACACATTTTAGAGCGTCAGTATGTGACAGTTCACAGACAGGGAGGAAGGAATCACACAGACACAAAAACACCACACAAACAGTCCTAAAGATGATGGCAGTCTGAGTGTACACTAAGTAAAGTCTCTCTGTAGACATGATAAAATCCAAACACAAAACTGCAGAGTCTTATATTTAGTGAATTAACTTTTGTAAAAATAGATGAAACTGTCTTCTAACAGAGCTGTGGTTTTCTTTTTTTTTTTTTTTTTTTTTGTACATTTTAGTCTGCTTTATTAAGCAGGAAAATGTGTGCATTCTAAGTCACTTCAGTCATGTCCAGCTCTTTGTGACCCTATGGACTGTAGCCTGCCAGGCTCCTCTGTCCATGGGGATTCTTCAGCAAGAATATTGGAGTGGGTTGCCGTTTCCTTCTCCAGAGAGCTGTGGTTTTCAAACTTTATTACAAATGTGATACCTCACTTTGTCTATCCATTCTCCAAAGAGCTTATGGTTAGTTCACCTCTGATTTGATCATTATCATGAACTGTGCTTTTTGACAGATGCTGGAGCTTAAGAAAGCTGACTCAGTCTTGAGCACACTCTTGAGCAATAATACAGAGACACCCAAGTTTGGCAGCAACTGTCTGTGATCCCTGCACATTCTCCCTCTGCCCCCAGCTTTTAATAACTGGACATACTAGAGTGAAGAAACAACGGTTTCTCAGAACATCCTGGCACAAAGCAATAACTTTGGGGGACTCTTCTGGCAGGGGCACAAGGAGATACTCACACGTGGCTGCAGGGACAGTGTAGTACTATACCTGAAACACTTGCCAAAGACGCAAAACTGGACCTAGTCAAGACTATAAACAGTAAACAGTTTAACACCACTAGGATTCATCAGTTGAGTCAATGCAGACTATTCTATACAACAACTTATTAGGGCTGATCATTTTTCAGCTAATTATACATTTGATTTGTGTCTTAAAACTTCCTTAAATTTAGTAAGAGGCAAGAGTACAGTTTGGTGCTATTATTCCAATTTTGAAAAGTCACACAGGTGATCCTTCAAGTGGCACAGAGAAAACACCTCCTCCTTTGAGACTGCAGTGTCAGAGAAGGCTTCTCTGAGAGGGTCATGCCTGAGCTCCACCTTAAAGGAAGAGCCGGAGTAAAGAGTTCAGAGAAGTTAGTTGTGGGGGAAAAGAGAAAGAAGGGAGGGAGCTAATTCACACAGAAGAGAACAGTACAATCACCTGCCTGAGACAAGCAGTCTGGTGTCAGGAGGCACCTACAGGCAGGCCTGAGTTCCTGGAGCATCAAGAGTGAGAGCAGAGAGGGCAGCATGGAGAAAGCAGCAGGGCCTAGTACTACAGGCTGTAGTCTACCCTGCACACACTGCTTCTCCATGCATGACTCACAGGATGCTGGGTCCACAAACATGGTTTACAGGAAATGGTCCGAGAACAAGTGAGGTTGGGAAACACTGTACGGATACACACACACACAAATATACTTACTTACATATCTCATAATTAACAAACTAAATTTTAATAGTTTTAGAAATCCTACAGCGATGAAATCTATTTTTTGATTAAATGATGTTTCCCAAACTTATTTAGTCATGAAAAATAACCCTCTTTCCCCACTGAATAAGGTAGTTAGTTAACACGCTGCGGAACACATATTATGTGTAACACACTGGGGTAAATTTTATATGTAATAGGGAACCGGGGAAAGGTCTTAATAGCTCACAGCTGTACTGGAGGAACAGCTATTGGGGGACATGACTATAAGCAAGGAATGAGGAAAACAGGTCACTGCTGCACTGGGGTGAGAGGAGGAGGCAGAGAAAGGGATGGGGTCTGAAAATGTGGGTGACTGAGGATAAAAAAGAGGGAGCAGCTGAGGACTCACAGGTCTTCAGCACTAGGACTGGATGGCTGCTAACAGAGACCACAAGAGGGGACCCGAGGAGAGAGAAGCAAGTTAGGGGTAAGTTCAGTGCTGAAATGTTGAGTAGACCAGCTAGTATAAAAGATGCCAAGGAGAGAGGTTTGTGCAGAATACAAATCTGGGAATTCTCAAAAATACATCCATCTGTAGAGAAGGAGTATGTGGAGGCTTTTTGAGGACACTTTCCCTCTGCTTTTTTCTCATCTTGTGCTATGTTGTAGGACATTCAGAAGACATCTAGAAGCAGGTAGAACACAGTTATGGAAGTCAGTAGTGTATTCAGGGTTGAAGACAGAGGCAGGCATCACTCTCCAAGAGACCTGCAGTGTCCCAGCCCTTCAGAAGATTACAACTCAAAGGGAGGGCCAGGCCTGTAAACAGTTAACTAACATCCTGGGTAGGTTTAAAGAAGATACAAGTAATTCTGTTCTGACAAGGCCCTGCCTAGAGTGACATCATAGCTCACACGACGATAGAAGAGGAGAGAAAAATGGCCCTGGCGAAGACAGCATTCCACGTAGAGCGAACAGCAAGGCCAAAGGACCCAGGCAGTGAGCAGAGACTCCACAGAAGAGGGGGCTCAGTGTGGCTGAAAGGCTGAGTGACTTGGACAAGTGGTGAGATGAAGAAGCAGGAGTGGAGAGACGGGTCAGGCTGCTCGGCTCAGATGTGGGTTTTTATGTGTGGCCAATGGGGAGCCAGCTAATCACAGCTGAGATACTTCAACAGGGAAACAGCTTTATATTGTTTTTAAAGGGACAGAAATTAAATAACAAAAGGAAAGTGCCAAAAGAAAGAAACTAGGAGAAAGAAGTGGAAAAGTTGCTACAATGCTGAAGTGAGAGATACTGATGAGGGCCCTGGGACAGGCAACAGAGAACGTCGAGTCCTCAGATCTAAGGGACAGAACCAGGTTAACTGATGGCTTTCTACTGTGTTGTCATCACCAATAAATGACATGTTTGTCAGGGAGTGGATGGGGGTTCCGTTTCAAGGTCTGAGGTTGGAGTGGGTGCCGTTAGACCTGCCTTCTGGAAACAGAGAGTTGGGTGGCCAAAGCACCGTAGCAGCTCAAGATAACCATCACCCCGCCCCCGCCCCCTGCCCAGGGCAGGCTCCCCACCAGAGGCTCCCACAGGTGCAGGCAGTCACTGCACTCACCTCAGGGCACCTGCCTGCTCTCCTCAATCCCACTTTCCTTACACATGCAGGCACAGCTCCTGACAACTCCCACCTAAGACTCTCTCGGAAAACCCTCAGGGTCAGCACATTGGGGAACCAAGCCTGGGACATGTGCCTGAGGTCATTTAACTGACTGCCCAGGAGGCACCTGCCATCTGATTCTAGAGATGAGGTGGCTTGACAGGACATTTTGGGACTAATGCTGCTGAAACCACAGAAAGAGACAGGACCTCACTGACTGAAGAATTAACTCCTGGAGAACCTTGATGTTTAAGGGGTTAGTACAAGAGCCATAAGAAGACAGAAAAAGATTAGTGAGGTAAGAGAACCAGAAGAGCACACCATCATGAAAAACCAGGGAGGGGAGGAGTTTATGAAGAACCACATAGTTATGAAGTCGAATGTGACAGAGAGCAAGCAGAAAGAAAAAGGGAGAGGTCAAACAATGAGTCAATTCGGAGCTCATGGGGGATCTCTACCAGTGCACACACAGTGAGAGTAGGAACAGGAAGTGACACAGAGGGGACACTGGGTACAGATCACTCTCTAAGGTGCAGTGTGAGATCACTCAATAGGCATGACCAAGTGCCACAAGCAAGGGATAACTTTTTTTCTCCGTAGGACAAAGGAGACCCAAATATGTTCAGTCGATGGGTAATGGCCAGTGAAAAGAGAAACTGTAAAAATATAGTAGCAAGAAGTGTTCTCATAGAGGAAGGTTCCAAAGGCTGGAGGGGATGGAATCAAAAGGACAAGAAAAGGAGTTACCCTGCAGAGAAATAAAAGCATTAACTCCCTATGGTTGAAAGCAGCAGCGGGTAAGGAACCAATACCGAGGACCAGTGCTGTTCAGTAAGGCAGCAGAGCACACACAACTCCTGAACACTGACTGATACATGGCTGGTCTGAACTGAGATGTACTGCAAGCCAGCCTGGTTTCAAACACTCAGCACCAAAAAAATTACCTATGTAGACTATCTCAAAAGCTCTTCTATACTGATTATTTTGACATAGAATTGTGGATATATTGTGGAAATATTAATATTTCATCCATCTCCTTTTACTCTTTAAAACATCAAAAGTCAAATCACTCAGTCGTCTCCAACTCCTTGCAACCCCATGGACTGACTATACAGTCCATGGAATTCTCCAGGCCAGAATACTGGAGTGGATAGCCTTTCCCTTCTCCAGGGGATCTTCCCAACCCAGGGATTGAACCCCGGTCTCCTGTATTGCAGGCAGATTCTTTACCAGCTGAGCCACCAGGGAAGCCCAAGAATACTGGAGTGGGTAACCTATCCTTTCTCCAGCGGATCTTCCCAACCCAGGAATCAAACTGAGGTCTCCTGCATTGGAGGTGGATTCTTTACCAACTGAGCTATCAGGGAAGTCCCCATTAAAATGTGGTTACTAGAAAACTGAAGACTACACATGTGACCTTCATCACAGTCCTACCAATGGGGTTCTGTGTGTCAAGAGAGGCTACTTACTGTGGGTATGCAGATCTTGCTTAAGGGGTTTCCGTCCAGGAGATATGACCCATTAAACGTCACGTATTCATCGTAATACTGAGGTGCCTGAGGAATCACACTACATAACAACTTGCGCTTTTCTTCAATCTTTTTTCTTATGTGCAAGTATTCAAAATAGGGATTTGCGCGCTCTGAGCTGTATGGCTGGATCTCATCAAGCTTCAGCGAGTCCACAATGGCGGCCAGGGACTGCTGGGTTTTCTCTTTTGCTTGCAGCAGAGACGGACTCACTTGCACTGGCTGAGGCACCCGGGACACTTTCCTTTTCCGCGGGTGGTGAATCTGAGGGTCGTCCTCTTCAGTTAACCTTATTCTTCTCGAGGGGACGCAGACTCACTGTCTTTGTCTGGCAACAGTGCACAGCTGGCCAGAAGCTGCTTGCTTTGACTGGCTCCTGTGTTTCCCTTGTTTCTGGTCATCCTTTGAGGGATCTGGTTTTCAGGTTTATCATCTTCAGCACTTTCCTCTAGTTCTACTTTAACTAAGTGTCCGTATTTATGCATTTCTGGTGGAGCCGATGGCTGTGGATGGTTCTCCAGACTCGATAAAGTACTCTGTTGTGACTCCTCATCCTCGATGGAAAGCAAACACTTCTCACTTTCAGGACAATGTTTTGGATTATCTGGTTCACTCAGGTTTCCTTTTGGTACCCCTGCATTCACTTCACATAAATCAGAATCACACTTATCATTTAAATGAGTCAAAACCAAACTCTCCAGTTTGTTTTCTTTTTCATGTGAAGTATCCTGAGAATCAGAAGTGCTTTTTTCAGCCTCATGGCCACTGGAAGACTTAAACATTAGCTTGCTAAATGTGTAATGAGGATTTGGCTGGGAAGACCCGTCACTTCCATTAAAGTCCTTTTCTGATGGCAATACTGGCAAAGTACTAGCTTTCTCAAAATTTGGTGCTGCTTCTTCAACAGTGCTTTCAGAGTACACTGGGACAAAGGCATCTGTCTTCTGAACGTCTGTTAGGACAAAAGTATTTTCCATATCTTTTGTAGGTTCAGTATCAGTATCCAAAACAGAACTGATCATTTGAATTGCATTTTTCTGCTGTAGAATACCTGGCTCTTGAGTGGTGACACAGGACAAAGAAGTATGTCTGGAAATAGATTCAGCATCTGAAAGTGATTGGCTATGAGAAGAGAAAGGTTGCTGGGAAGGGAGAAGAGACGCTGGATCCTGAGCACAAGTGTTTCCTGGCAATTCAGTATGGTGCACGGACACAAAATCAATATTCTGTTCGCTCAATACTTTGTTTTCAGGATTACAAAAACCCTGAACAGAATCTTGATCAGGTGCAGAATTTGGGCAGCTAAAGTCTCCGGTGTTTATGACTCCATCTCCCATGACTTACTTTGGATCACACCAACCTGATTAGAGGGCTCTAAGTGCACAGGACTGCCCATCAGCATGCCCATGGGAGCAGTGCCCTTGATGACATTTGTATCAGTAGAATTATATTTGCTGTTTATAGATCTTGTTGGAGAGGCTGCAAAACTGGAATGTATGTTAGACATGCTCAAAAGTTCTCTTTCAGGCACGTTGGAGGATACCTCAGATTTGGGAGAAGGACAAATCTCTCTTGGCACAGCTGAGCCATCTTGACTGCTCTCTTCTGATATTGTTTGGAATTGCTTTGTATGCTCACAAATGACAGAGGGCATGCTACATCTTCGGGCTTCTGCAGCTGATCTCCCTTCATTTGTAACTAGTTTAGCATCTTCGATAGAAGATGCCCGGAGATGGGAGGTCAGAAGCCTGCTAGCATAGGATGCTTTAATCCGCTCTGATAGGTCAGTCAGGCCATCTAGCTCCCTGTCATGAAGGGCAGGAGATTTGGCAACTGGCAAAAACGGTGACTGGGAAAAGGACATTTGGGAATCTGAACCCTCTAACATAAAGTCTGAGTCATACTCAACTGGAGGTCTTGGGGTTGTCATTGTAGTAAGGCAGGAATCTTCTGAGCTAGCCACTGAGATCATGGAGACAGACCTGGAGCTGAGACCTGGCTTTTCACTTTCTGATCTAGGAGACCTGTTCAAGCTATTATCTGAAACAAAGGATGACTTGCCTAAACTCATTGTATTTTTGGTGTCCACAGATTGGGATCTATTACTTACAGCATCTTTACAGGGTTTCTCCTTAGTGTAAGTATCAGTCAACTCAGAACTCTTTGATCTAGTAAGTTCTTTATTTTTGGACTCAGCTAGTGCATGCTTTGTTTTTTCTTTATCTTTTACTTTAAGTTCTAAACAATTGCGATTTCTCAACCGTTCCTTTTCTTTTTGCTTAATCTTTTCCTTGTGTTTTCTGTGCCACTGCTCTATTTCCAGGTCTTTAAGGCTTAGCATCCTTCAAAGCTGGTCTGCATTAAGTCGTCATTCACGAGCCTCTTTTCTTTGGGCCGAGTATCTTTTGATGCTGGTGATGACTTAGGTTTAGGCTTATCTGCTTCAGATTTTAGTTTAAGTGAACTACTCAGTTGAATTTTCTCCTTATGTTTGTCTCGTTCTTTATATCTATCTATATCTTTTTTATCTTTTTCTTTTCCATCAGGAGTTCTTAAAGGTTCATCTTTTGTTTTTTCTTTGAGAGAGAAAGTTTTTTCATGTTGTGCTTTATTACTGTCTGTTATACTTGACTTTCTCTCTTCCTGAAAGTGTTTGGAATTACTCATATTTACACTATCTCTAGATTTGTCCTTTTTATCTACCTCTTTTTCTTTATTTTTGCTTTTTTCTGGTTTAGTATAGTCACTATTATCTGATGGCTTGTTTTTTTTTTCCATCAAGTGCTTCTCTTTGCTCTCTGCTGGATGTCTATCTTTCTCAGGCTTTTCTTTGTCATGTTTCCTATCCATCTTTTCTCTACTTTTATCTCTGTCATCGTTTTTTTTAATGGTAGTAATGTTTTTTAGCTTCTCACCTTCTCTATGGCATTTTTCTGTGTGATGTGAATATAGCTTGTCCTTTTCTTTTATTCTGTCAACACAGTCACTAGGATCTAATCTGTCTTTCTCTGACTTATGCTCATGTTTTATCTTCTTCTCTTTTTCAGAATTTTTTCTATCAGCCTTCTCAATGTCCCTATCTTTAGTTTGAAATCGTTTTTCAGATTTTTCCTTACTTTCTTTCATATGCTTTTCAATTTCTATTTCCTTTTCCACTGAATGTAATCCTATAGTCTCTTCAGTCGCACTTACACCTAAAGAGCTGAATTCTGTTTCTTTATCTGTAAGTACATTCTCTCTCTCATCTTTTAAATCTTTTATTTTTTCCTCCCTAAAAGATCTCTCACTCTCTTTTTTAATCTTTTCCCGTTCTTCTTTAAAGTTTCTCTCTTTGGAGATATGCTTTTCCTTGGTTGATTTATCATTTTTATGTTTTTCTCCAACTTTGACTTTTTTTCTAACGTTAGGGACTCATGTTCCATACTTAAAAATAGATCTTCGGTTTCATCACTTTTAAAAAAATTCTCTTTCCAAAACTCTCTATCAAATTCCACACTCCGTTGCAGTTCTTTAGTACCATCCCTACTTTTGTATTTTTCCTTTTCACCGTCAATTTCTTTTTTATGCTTTTCTTTTTCCCTTTCTTTATGTTTTAACTTATGTTTTTTTAATGTTTTACCCTCTTTATCCATTTTTTTCAGTGTGCAATCTGAATTTTCAAATGTTGGACTGTGATCATCATCTTTTATTTTGGCATTTGACTTTTCACCAAATTCTAAGTGGAAATCTTTATGATGTTTGTTTTTTTCCTTATGCTTACAAGATTTTACACTTGAACTTTCTGGCAAGAATTCAGATTCTATACTATCATACCGAACAAGATCAGGCTGTAATGACATTTCAGAACTTCCTGGTGATAAACAGGTTTTAGAATGTTCTTGTTTTAGTGGTGTTGACTGCTTTTCACTGAGTCCACAAGAATGTTTGGGAGATTTACCACTGGAAATATGAAATAAATGTAATGAAGTATCATCTTTCGGGCTAAAAGATTTCCTAAAATTCCCCTCATCTCTGGTCTTATCTGAACAATCTAGTGCAGTATTAACTGTCAAGTTTGTTACTCTGGTATTTTCTTTCCCTTCTTTTTCTTGCTTCAGCTCTTGGTTCTCTTTATTTTTGTTCTGGTTCTTTAATTTTCTTTTAACTTTGCCTTTCTGTTTGTGTTCATTTGAAACTCCATATTCCTTTTTGGTTTGAATATCAGAATTTGATGTTTCAGGAACAGAACATGGAGCAGAACATTTTTTGTTCTGAAGAATTTCTTCATCTGAACTTTCAGAACTTGAATACAAAACCCTAGATGGCTTTTGTTTTTTACTTTTAAATGATTTAGGATAGAAAGCTTTTTCCTGTTTTGCAAATAAACTACTCTTTTCTACTTCAGATTATTCTCTTTTCGCAGTTCTTTCCTAAGAATATGCCTGTCATCGATCATTTTATTTATTTCTTCTTCATCATCATCTTTGAACTCATACTCATCAAGGGCAGATGGAAGAGGTGCTTTACTGGGAACTATCTGTTTACTTTCACAGATGAGAGAGTCTTTCTCTGTCTCAGAGTCAATATTTTCATCAACGCTGGAAGGATTTACAGACTGAGCCTCTTCAGAATCTAGAATATGAAAAAGAAAATCTCCTGTTAGTCAGAGACAACTGTCAGGAAAATAATACTGAGAGAAAAAACATAGCATATACAGCAAATACTTCAATTCTGAATATTTTTTCATATTTATATGTAAATAATACAATGAGAAAATATGTAAGAGCTTTGCTACAGTTTTGTGGAAAAGCTTCAGAGACTCTGCTTCAGTATGATACCTCATGACACCTCTAAAAGCACACAATACACTGGACATATTATAGACACATATATATAAACTAATATTAAAATGAACAATATAATTAAAACTCCAAAAGGGCTGGAATCAGGGAAACATTGGCTACTAATGTAAAAAATAAAAAAAAATCATTTTGCGACCACACTATATGGCATGTGGGATTTTAGTTCCCCAAACAGGGATCAAACTGGTACCCTGAAGGATGGAGACTTAATCACTGGACCACCAGGGAAGTCCCTTATAAAATTTTGTATATATGTACATTTTCTTTTTTCCTGGAGAGAGAATATTTAAGTAAAATTCTTTGATGCAGAAAAGATTAACAATCACTAACTTAAAAAGTTTAATAAAAATTAGTTTTATAAGCTTCAGGATTTTTTTTACTACTAAAAGCATAAATGATCAAATGATTCCTATAAGGACAGAACTTGAACAAAGGTGAATGGTTGTAACTACACAAGAAACATGATTGTCAGCTTTACCACCTGTTAAAAAAAAATAATAATAAATATATCCCCCAATTACAAAATCAAGATTGTAACAGATAGACTGATATATAATTTGAAAAAAGCACTTTATTCTTTAGTTCTTTTATAGACTTTTTCCTTCCTAGTTGGGCATCTTTTCTTAGCTGAAATGTATGTTGTATGCATGGAGCCTCCAACTGAAAAGAAAACCCAGGCCTGTAAAATTAAAAGAAAACTGAAGACTCTAACCAAAAGAGGAGAACATCAAACTTCACTTTTTTGGCTAAATATATGACAATATAAAGGTAATTAATTTATTTGAAAACATCAAGTTTCCCCTAAAAGTGATCTAGCTCTCAAAAACTGTTTACATGGAAATTCAAATTGCAGACGCCATTTTAGAGTGTCTGTAAGGTTCTGAGCACTGGACAAGAGCTCTGGAGAGATGTGGAGATGATGTGGTAATATTCCAATACTATTAAGTGCCAACTGAGTGACAGTTATATTGACACGTGGAATTAAAAAAAAGAACATTTATAGAATGACAGTGGCTTGTAAGCATAACTCCATTCCCAGTTCTTAACACTGCAATACAAAGCAAGCAAACTGTAGAACTTTATGGTGCAAAAAAGGGAACAGCTGTTTTGGAAGTAGTATTTGTTCTGCTCCTCAATTAAATAAATACAAGAATATGTACTTATATGACAGGTGTTATTTTCCTTGTTGGCACCTTATTTACAATTTGTTCTTGAGGACTTTTCTCCCCTTGCAGTTTTTAAGGAGTTGATGTTTTATGGTTTGTATATTAACTATTCTATTTATATTCTTTCCCATTAGGTAAGTTTAATTGAAAACTGGGAATGATTTTTTCCCTTGTCTATTCCTTAACACCTCAAGTCGACACTAGAATCAATCTTAAGTAAACATTTAGTATGCTTCTCTAGGCACACAGTGCTCAGCAGGAGGTGTGATGTGATGAAAAGAACACAGCTCTGCAGAGTTAACAGTGACTCAGCCTGATGATGGCTCAGATGGCTGTTGGTACTCAGTTTAAAGGGTGCAGGTACCCTTCTCCAGTCAGCACCTGGGAAAGGGGAGCAGCCTTCTCACAGCAACAGCACTGAATATAGGAACTTCAGGCAGACTTCAGGGTGTGAAAACAACTAATGTAACAAAAGGCAGCTCAAATACAGCATGTCCCATTTCATATACAGCTTTTTTTCATTCAATAGTTGCAGACATTTTCTTTTAAAGTTGCATTTTCTTTGTTACTGTTTTTAAGGGCTGCATGTTACACGGAGTTAATATGTAATCACGATATACCATGATGACAGTGTGGAGTTATGCCGGGAGGAGGATGGCAGCCTGGCTCTGGCCACTGAGTTGCACCCGCCCACTAGGCTCGCTCCTCTGCGTGAGGGCTCTCAGTACTGCCCATCAGGACCCTGCATGGCTCTTCTAAAGCTGGCCAGTCTGGGACCCCAGTGATGACTCTATGTCTCTGTGATGCCATTCTGCTGGCAGACTAGGTTCAAATCCCTTTTCTTCCTGAAGGAGTCCTAAACTTTTTTTATTTACTTTACCCAGGACGATGGATAAAGCTGGTCTTGGAATTCTGGCGCAGTAGTAAAAACAAACATGTTTGCTCCACCTCTCTTAGGATAGTGAGAACTTCACATAAGAATCCAAATCCTCAAGCCCCTGTACTGAAAATGGCCATGGTCATCGTGATATGACACCATTTTCAATTTGTTTCCAACTTTTTTTGTCTTTACTATTTAATTATTAGGTTTGAATTTGTATTTAAAACAGTTTACTAAATTATTTCTGATAAAAAAGCTCCTTTAAAAAATATTATGTTTATTATCTCAACAATTTTCTTTGGGAAATGAGGGAGACAAATGAGAAATAAGCAATCATTAAAGCATTAAATTTTTCATTAAAGCATTTTGTTATCTGTGAAAAACTCCTAAATAACAAAATATAAAACTTAATTGATTAAAAATGCAATACATTTGAAAGTTGCTCTCGTACATCTCAAGGCCTTATTTGGAAAATAAATTGAAATCATTTTGCAATAAGCAAAATCCAGATTTTGAGAAAAATTACCAGGCAAATGATTTTTTTCAACAACAAAAAATTACAAGAAAAAAGAACAGAAGGGGACATTTACATGACACGGTGAATTCTCAAAATCTAATTCACACACTATGTGTACTATAATCTACTTTCTTGATAAATTCTTCACAAATATCTCTGACACTTTGTTCTAAAATATGACAATTGCTCGTTGCTGTCACTTGGGAATTTTTCATCAAAATCTGAATCTTTGTATTTTCCTCTTAGACTTTTCTAACCTTGCACTTCAGCTGCGAATGAAATTTTAGGTTCGAAACAATTTTCATACAACGTTGACCCTGAAGCTGCACCCATCTTCTCACAACAGCTTTTAAGAAATCAGTCACTCTGACTCTGATTCTGTGCCTCTGATTCTGGGAGTTTGTAAAATTTTAAACAATCTTTATCCTTGAAGTCGTGACGTAACTTGATGTGGGGTTTTCCCTTTCCATGCTTTTTGTTTTTGCTTTGTACATTCCCCTTTGATCTATAAATATCTTTCTTCAGTTAAGAGACATCTTCTTCAACTAAAAAAATTATTTTCTTCCCAACAATTATTATTTTTTGTAAAAATAATATTGGATATGCTGGGTAGAGTTTTTTTTTAAATCATTTTTCTCATATTCCTAATGCACTTTTCAACGTTTTATGTGTTGCCCTTCTCTTAGACAAATTAGATCTTCAGCGATGTCCAGTTTATTCTTTAACCCTATATGGAATGCTTACTTTCAGTAATGAAAAACATTTTTAATTTCAAGGACTTTCCTGGCCAACTTTTTCAAGGTGGCCTTCTGTTAGGGTTATTGGATTGACAGCCCCCACCATCATCCCAGCGTCTCCAAGCGCACTGAGAACTTACCCTTCTGCTTCCTATGTAATTTTCATTCTCCAGATCAACTGTTGTGCTTGTTCATTTTGGCCCCTCTTGTTTGTCTTTCAGTTGATTTTCCTCAACTCTCTGGATTTCTTTTCATACTGATAAAGGGAAAAACTGGTTTCTTCAGCAGTTTAATGGAGGACCTCTACAGCAGGCGTCCCCTGCATGTGTGCTCCTGGTCCCTCTAACCGCAGTCTGTTGCTGAGAATGCGCCTGCAACAAGCTGGCTCTGAACTTCAGAGCCCCCGTGGCTCCACTGGGAGGGATATTTGAGTTGTTGCTTTGCTCCGCAATACTCTACTAACCACAGCCAGTATACTGAACCTGATTACATAAATATAACTTACATTCTAGTCAAGGAAGTAACATTAGGAAAAAAACACCTGCATTTTAGGAAACATATCTTTATAGCTTCCATATCCCTAAATTGATTGTAAAATGCAGTCTAGAGACAGGAAAATAAAAGATTGGGTAATTTTATACAGCTTATTCTAAATCTCCATTTCTAAAGCTCAATTTAAAATAAAATAAACCTCAATTTTCCTAAGTAAAGGTTAGTTATTTTAATTTTACTGTATAGGAAAAAAGTAGTCATGTTTAGTACATTTATTTGGAAGTAAGTATGCCATATGGGAATATATTTTCACTGTATTTCTACAGTAACAGGTACACGTAAAGGAGTTACAACAAAGAATTTAGGGGTGAGCTGGGGAGAGAAGAGAGTATAATCAATAGGTGAAAACACTAAGTCTAAAAGCGAAATTGACATAAAAAGTAAAACCAAGTACCACACCACTCTGTACACTCCCTTAGTTATACATGGCCTTTCTATCAACGTATCAGTCACACAAAAATGAAGTCTATAAAGTATAAATTAATCAAGTCTGTCCCCCTCTGAAAATATGACTGGTATCACTACAAAAAATTTGATGTCACTAAAGGAAACTGACAAAAATCACCCAGTCTCGGCTATTCCATCAATACGTGTGTGTATATATATATATGCATATATATTTATATATATATTACATGGAGGTCCTTTAAACCATGAGTAGGTAAAACAGGATGATATAACTAAGGCTAAACTCATTTATTTGTATACATATATGAAATATTTTAAGTTAAAGGTCTTTTAAGAGTTCTGCCCAAATGTACCCTTCAGAGAGTTTTAGTCTTGAATAGTCAGGAATATCTCAAGACTAAAATAATGTGACAGACTCACTTTAAGTTGCTAGGCACTGGTAGAAATGCAGTTTATAAGACAAACTATCAAGCTAATATATTTTTAACAAAAAATCGATTCATTCTGAATTTGCTATAAGCCATTTTATATATGTTGGGCAAATACACTTAAAATTTCTTGATTATATTTAGATAAACTTCAAAGAGAGATATTATTATTTTATGTAACATAAAAATTTAAAGACATATTCATTTGCAGACATCCAAACAACATACCAGCTACAGTCACAATTTCCCATTTATTTTTCTGATATATGATCAAGTAAAAAATATAGAACTATGCAATTTTTATAGACACTACTAAAGAGCAAATGCTTATAATATGGTAATTTAGGTATAGTAATTTCTTTCCCTTTTTCTCCACTTAACAAAATTTGACAAAATTTTAAAAAGACACTCAACCTTGAATTTAAAACTCTTAAGCTTTAGATTTAGGTTGATATAATGAATCTACATAAAACACATGATAAAACCTGTATTGATTTTAAAGTACTGGCTTTCAAATAAGAGAACTATAGAGGTTTTGGTTGTTTAAGATTCAGGTAGAAGTAGTTGGTGATATTTAGAGAAACGTGTGAAGAATTAAAATCAGAACTCTGTGTATAAAGTGTACCATATATATCACAAAACAGAGGAGAAAAAGCAAAGTATGCAAAACATGGTGACGGAATTTCTTTAAACTGATCACTAAAGAATATCTTATTGCCTATTATGCTGTATGCTCAGCCCTCTGCACGTCACATGCCTTTTCATTTCTTGTAAGCACCTATACCACAGTGATGGGTGAAGAATAAAAGTTGTTGAACACCAAGTACAGTGCTTACTCTATGTGACCTCTACCTGTAGTCTTTATGTTTCCAAGGTTAAAAAAGAGGCTTGTTTTAAAACTTCCTCAGGTGAGTCTTCTTCCTAGTTAGTTAAATTAACATCACATAATCCATTTAATAAAAATTTCTCATCTATTTTGACTTAATTGTTTTTGTATCTCTTGATTAACTGTTATAATTCCATATCTGCATGAATGGTCATATTTTCATAGTTCCTGAAATATAAAACTGAGGATATGAGTTTAACAAGTATGACAATATATTTAGAATAGTTACAATCTTTTAACATTAAGAAAATAAGGCTTCGAATTACTGGTCATTTTGTGTATAACACAGAAATGCACTCACCAAATACCAGAGGGAAACAACATATCACTGTCTTTTTGGAAGCTTCTTAATCTTTCTCATGGTAGACTCTAAACACAGACTGCTTACTTATGATGGAGTATTTCCTCGCTTAATCTGAAGCATGCAAGTGAGCAAAGCTTATACAGCAGTGGCTTAATAAACATGGCCAGAATACTGGCAGTCAAAGCAATGTAAGGAAAGGGTGAACAATTATTTTTAACAATGCCTGGCATTTTCAACTTTACCCACTGGGCACTTTATTTACGTAATAAAACAGGGTCTGCAAACCTGCAGCAGAATCGTTGGCAATTAATGAGTGTCAGAAAGCACGGGGAGGGGCGAAGTGCGACACAGAGTCACCCACTTCTCTGTTACTGTAATTCTGTTTCAGGAGCATGGTCTAGTTCTCTGAATATGACTCAGCTTTCACCAGGTTAAGTAAGCAAGTAAGTGAAGTTGCTCAGTCGTGTCCAACTCTTTGCGACCCCATGGACTGTAGCCTACCAGGCTTCTCCATCCATGGGATTCTCCAGGCAAGAATACTGGAGTGGGTTACCATTTCCTTCTCCAGGGGACCTTCCTGACCCAGGGATCGAACCCGGGTCTCCTGCATTGGAGGCAGACGCTTTAACCTCTGAGCCACCAGGGAAGATTCAGTAGGTTAGCAAGAAGCAAATATCTGTAGCAAATTCTATTGTCAGATAGAATTTCTGTCAGGAAGGTAATATGGAATAAGACTGTGGAAAAAGGGCAGAGGTTAGGGGAAAAAAAACCACAGAATTATGCAGATTTAAGTGTTGTACACTTGTATGCAAATCACTTGTATGACCAGGACATGAATTCCTCCAACAATATCATATATATCTGATGTGCATGACATAAAATGACTACTCAAGGAGGTTCACGAACTTGGGCCACCCTGCACATTGTTTATTACTAATCTGTGATAAAGTAACAGATGGTGAAGTAGCAGGCTTGTATCAGAGGAAATCAGTGACATCACAAGCACACTCTGAGCTCATCGGACAGACACCTCTTGTCAGAGCATTCTCCTCGCTAATGAAAGAAGCTGTGCACTGGCGTATATTCTGGCACAAGCTCTGTGCCCTGAGGACCTGACACTGCAGAACAGTGCCTCTGAACAGCACTGTCACAAAGCACAACGCCTAATGGGATAAGCCGAACTCTAACATGTTTCCTACAGAATGCCTCTTTATCTACTCCAAATTTAAGTTCTGAAATCCACAGCTAGTTATACTCTCTAACTTTGCAACACTTAAAGTGTATCTGTCACATGGATGACGTACATACAAAATGGCTAACAATGCTGTCAAGCTTTACATGTACAAATGTCTATGGGCAGTCAAATTAATACTCGATTAAATATTAATACATTCTGAATTTAGATTAGATGATGTTTAGTCTGACAAGGACCTCATGTAAATTAAACAATAAATTTGGGTATTTTCATCAGTCTTTTTCAGCAACTTCAAAATCTTTGTATGATACTTACGGATGATTTTTACTGATGATTTTTAAATCATTCCTTGAGGGATTTTGATCAAGCAATAATTCAGGCACATTCACCATGTGGAAAATAAGTATGCTGAAAAATCAATACATAGCTGATGAACACATGAAACAGTATCAGTGAAAATAAAAAACGGTTCTAAAAGACGTGCTTTACTCTAATGAAACATGTAAGTTCAAATAAAATACCTAACTTCTTCCATGGGAAAATTTATTGCAGCACTTCTTTCTCAAAGAAAGATTTTTAACCAAAGCTGCTTTTCACTGCTATTGTTTTCTGAAGAGACTAGGATTACAAAGTCCATAGGCATAATAAAGGGAGAATTAACATATATAGAATGTTTCTCTTCTTCAAATCTTATTTTCTTATTTTCCTATGGAAGCTATGTAATTCAGTTTTATAATCCTTATTTCATACAGCACAAAGATGTTCAACTGACTTTCAGTTTGGACCTGGCAGATGGATTTACAAATACTTTGAAATTAAAGAAGTGACAGGGGTTAGGAGATAATCATGTTAGTATCTCCATTTCCTTCACCAGCTATGTCCTCCAAGCTCACAGATGGCCCCTGCATACTGAAGCACCAGAGGAGACCTTGCTATTGCCAGACCAGGTGTTCCCAGACTCACCCAGTCTCCTTAATGGACAAACCCAGTCTACACGTTCAGCGACTCTGGCTTTGTGGGTAATGGAAGCTTCTGGCATAATCCCTAAGGCCCAATTAGCCCTTCCTCCAATTAAACAAATATTTGTTAAGCAATGTCTATGTACCAAACACTTCAGTCTACATTTATTGGAGAGTGGAGAGAAAATATACACAAAAAGGAATGTTGCCACCTTTACAATTCCTCCTATAGTTTTAGCTCCCATCATTACAATTCCCACTACTAAACACTGCTGTCAACACTTTAAATGACATGTTTTGTCTCTATTCCTCCCTCCCCCATGTCTCTTCTCCTTATAATTAGACCCCCTTTTGGATGGGTGATAGTCAAGCAGAAGCCTTGATCCTTTCCTAAGTGGAATACGCGAACAATCACTATTGCCGGCCCCTTTCAGAACTACTGAAAACATACCAGGAGTTTCCCCTAACATATCATCTTGAGAATTTCTTAGTATTTAAAAAATCCAATATCCTGAACCTTTCATGTGCTATTCACCTTAACTGAGTTTTGTACAAAATTCCCCTGGAGAAGTACCTATTAAGTACACACTTTTTTAGTCTTGTCCATTTTTTAAAGTCTGATATGGTGTTTTAAGTCATTTTAATTTTTTTCTACAAGTCCTCCCTCTTTTCATACAATCCAGCTGGGAGAAGACGCTGGGTGCAGCTCAGCCACTCCTCTGTCTGGGCCCCTCCTGCCAGTGGCAGTGGGATCCAACTTGGAGGACTGAGGGGAGCAGAGTGTCCCTCCAAGCAGGAGGGGAGGCAAAGGTTTCATCCTCTTTCTAATTTAATGTTGGCAACTACTGATCCTCAATGCTCCCAGACATCAACTAACAGGGGACTGCAAAGTGGTCAGTCTCTCTTGTCATTCTTTTAGCTGGATTAGTCTTATAAGAAAACATTTCTTCTCATCATAAGGAGATTAGCCAGTGTTAAGAGTTCATACAGGAATATGGAAGCAAAATAAATGATTGACTTTTCCCCTTTTTTTGCCTATTTTTTAAGATAACAAACTGGTTCTTTGGTAACCAGGAATTTAAAAATTCACCATGAAAGATTCATGAATTTAAATATGTTCAATGGGTTTCAAATCTTTGCAATTAACACCCTTATTGAAGCTCAAACTTTCCCATTTTTGGCCAGTGGGGAACTGTTCCAAGCTGTCTAAGGCCTTCTGACAAAACTTGAAATCTGAAATAAGGAGATGTTCTATATTTCCTGCCCTAGACTTAACTTAGCATCATCCATTGTTTTCCAAGAAAGTTTGGCTTTCTTTTAGCAGAAAATATTTCCCAATTATAATCTGGGTACCAGGAATGACTACTGCTACTGTCTTTGTCAGCTTTAGATCTTTTCAACAGATCTAAATTTGTATTTTAGTTTTAATTTGGAAATAATTTCAACTCACAAAAAGTTAGAAAATAAAACATAATAAACACTATAAATCCTTTACCTAGGTTTTCCTATTGTTAACACTTTACTCTTCTTGCATTATACTTACTTTCTATATATAACATATGTGTATACATTTTCTTAACTATATGAGGATAAATTACATATATAATGGCTCTTTATATACTTCAGAGAGTATTTTGCAAGACATAAAGATATTATTTGTTACAGCATAGTTGCCAACTTCATGAATTTACACTGAAACAACACTCATCTGTCCATATTCCTTGCTAAATGATCAATAATATCTTTTATAACTATCTCCCCCCTCCACAACAGAAACCAGTCCTGGAGCAGGTATGTTTTTTACTTATCGGTTTTTAAAAAAACTCTGAGTATGCCAAAAGTTTTCTGAAATACTCTTCTTGGATCTTCCCCTTTTTAAAACTGTGATTATAAAATTGTGCCGCAATTTTACAACAATGACCAGAATTCAACCACCTAAACACAAAAATAAAAATGCAAAGGTGACTCATCAATGCCAGGAAGGGTCTGGTGAGTAGTGCTCTAATTGATAAGAGGATTAAAAGAATTCAGATGTGGTACAGCTAGCAGTTGCAGTGTGTAGCAGTGCTGGGAACTATTAATGGGGAGAGAGTCTGCAACAGGCTCGAATCTGACATCAGCAATTTGTGGGGAAAAGAAATCACAGAAATAGGGCAAGAGCATCAGGACTCCATTTACACGGAGGACGTGGAGACAGGACCTCAATTGAGGTTACCAAACTCACCATTCTGAACAGCTACAGTGCTAGGTGTTAACAAAGCAGAAGTACGACATTCTACTAAAATAGCATGTCAACAGGTGAATGGAGACCATGTGGAACAAACCTGTGTAACTCTCATCATCATCAGACAAAGGCACCTCTCTTTTCAGCAACAACTCCAGCTCCTCTGTTTCTGCCACATCCACTGGACGCTCCCCATGTTTATTAGCTTGAAAAGGGTTTCCACCATGACGAAGCAGCAGTTTCACAATCTGCAACATTGAACAGTAGGAAGACTCAGTCCTTTCGTAGACTGCATTATTTCAACCATTCTCCCGATTACACGCAGAGTCTCCTCCTGCTCCGTCTACTCTGCCTTCTTTCCCAGTATCTGTTCTAAATCATAATTACTCTCAAGTTCCATTTTCACTGCCATCTCCCTTCTGATTGCATCTACCACCAAGACAGTTGCTCCTTAAAATTTGAGGTTGGGCTATCTTAGCACTGAATCTCATGATTTTTCTTCCTGTTTCATCAAACATTTGACAAATATTTATGAGTACCTATTAACAAGGACTGCATCAAGTTCTGCAGATAAATCAACGAACAAGAGTAACAAGCTCCCTGGCCTCTTGCAATGTACAGGCTACAGGAATACTCAAAATAAGTATTTCCCCTGTTTAAGGCAACCAGCCCTACACCAAGGCTCATTAATAATCTTCTTGTCTCCATCTCCCTGGAATGTAAACTATCACTAACTGATATGAGATTAGTTAAAATTAATGAAGCTTAAAATGCAAGGCCTCTGACTTTCATGGTCCCCTTACATGACCCTGTACCTTTTTATTCATTTCTTAAAGAACCTCGTCCCCACAAATTATATAAGCTTTGGGCTCCACAAACCAAGATGTGCCTGGTTAGTCATTTTGTTTTTTTGGTTTCTTTCTTTCTTCCTATTCCACTTTTTTTCTATATTAAAACTTCTTTTTTGATTGACTCATTTCTAGAAACCAAACTTTCCAGTTCATTTCTCTTTTGCCTTTAAACAATAATGGGAATAAAGAACAGACTTTTTTAAAAAAAAGAAACTGTTTAAGCCTATACTCTTCACCTAAACCTCTCTTCTTTCCTGAACAGTCAAGCTCCTAGACAGTGTTTACCCTTGCAGTCTTGACTACTTCTTTCTTACGGGCCCTTCACCCTTCCACCTACAATTATGTTGCCATCAGTCCAGTGAAATGAGTCTTCTAAAATCTGTGAATATCTAAGCCACAGGTGACTTCCCCAGGGCTCTGTCCTTGATTCACTTGATTCATGCTCTGTTCTACATCACCTCCCTGGAGCGCTCACCATCCACTCTGAATGAGATGACAATTACACAATCCATCCATTCATTTTCATTCTCATGCTCATTCTTTCTTAGCCCTCTTCTTCAGCTTCAGAACCAAATATCCAAGTGTTCTTTCGATATATTGTATTTTAATACAAACGTTGAAACCAATTGGTCCCAGAGTTCATTAAACTTGCACCCTTATCTTTTATCTTTTCTGTTCTTAGTGACTAGCACCAAAATATACCAGTCACTGAAGCCAGAACGATGGGAGTCATCACTGATTCTTGCTTTTCATTCATTGTTGCTGTTTAGTCACTAATTTGTGTCCTTCACTTTTGTGATCCCATAGACTGTAGCCCACCAGGTTCCTCTGTCCATAGGATTATTCAGGCAAGAATACTGGAGTGGGTTGCTAGTCCCTTCTTCAGGGGATCTTTCTGACCAAGGGATCGAACCTGCATCTTCTGCATTGGCAGGAGGATTCTTTACCACTAGCGCCACCAGCGAAGTCCTTTTGACTCATATTCTTCGTCAGATAGGTAGGAAGTATTATTAATTCTGCTTCCGTGACATCTCTTTTGCTTTGGGCTTTTATTTCCAGTGACATGAGTGTGTTCTGTCATAGGTAAATCTGTACTATAATTTATCAACACATTTCTGCCCTTATCCTAGACCATAAACTTTATGTGAAATCTTTGTTCGTCTTTGAATTCTCAATACACAACTGTGATGTTTTCTGGTATATTGCACATCTTTTTCAGAAAACATTAAACAAGATGCTACAAATCAGGAATTTCTAACAAATGAAAGTATTTAAGAGTAACAGTGATTCACAGTGAAATAAAAATGAAAAATTGTTTCTAGGATATGGAAGAATAAAACATCAAAACAGAACATTTGAAATATAAGAATACAAAAAGAAAACAAATAATTCATGATCAATTGTTAATGTTCAATTTTCGTATTTTCATAAAATCACATTTTTTAATAAGATCAAATAGCTTTTCAAAGGTGCTAGTGAAAAACAATTGTCCCTGATGTTTATCTTCAAATGCTTAAATATCACACCTAGCATGTCGCTTCCTATTTTTCAGTTTTAGGTGTTGTCTACTGTCTTACAATGGAAGACAGGGACTCAGCTCTCGTTTACCAACTGCACCCCTGTACTCCTATACGTAACCATTCCCCCTCCTCCTAACTTTCCAAAAGAGTCATATTATTTTGTGTGTGTATAATGACTAATATAAATACTGAACCAAGTAGCATACATGACTAAATTTTCATTCTTACACGTCATTTTATCCCAGAGTTAACGATCTTCATTTTTCATTTGTTCATTGTTCTACATACTTATCTTTAACTCATCCCCCATTCTGCTACAAGCACAGATCCTTTCAGTTTCACACACAACCACTGTTTCTGTTAAAGTCCTTCTCCAAGCCTTCTCACTTACTTTAAAATGGACTGGCTGCTGTCTAGATTTGCTTCTCATCTGTCATCTTCCTTCATCCTATTGTCCTAGAAACACCTTTTCCTCAGTTTTGTGTTGAATTATTTAGATCGTATCTTCTTTGTTGGTTTATGCCCTCATTTTGTTGAAACACTACCTCCAGGAGATTCTTGAGAAATGGTTAAATAATCTAAGATTTTTTTTGTACATGTCAGAAAATACCTTTACTCTATCCTCACTTGAGTAATACTTACTTTGGACATAGAACAGTTTCCCCTCCAATTTCAAAGGCATGAGCATTATCTTTTAGCTTCTAGTGCTGTTACTGAAAAGTCTGACGCCATTCTGAGTTTTTACCTTTACATGGAACTTGCTTTCTCTCTCTGTAAGCTGGAGGACGTCCTTTGCCCCTGTGGTTCTGAAATCCCAGGATAATGAAATTTGATCTCAGTCTTTTTAACATTCATGCTGAGTATTCAATTACCCTTTCAATCTGAAGACACCTGTTCTTTCAGTTCTGAGAAAATTCCTGCTTTTATATCTGATAAAGTCCTGTGTTTTCACTGATCTGTCTTCTAAGAACTCTTTAAGACACTGGATCTCCTGAATTAATCTTTTTTCTCATTTCCCCTCCTCCATCTTTGTTTCCTGGTTTCTGGGAGGTTTTCTCAACTTTATCTTTAACCTTCAATATTCTATTTTTCATCCTGTTATTATTTTATTAATTTCTAAGAGCTTTTTCTTTTTTAAACAATTTGCTAATTTTCCTTATTTAGCAAGCCTTCAGTTTTTGTTTGATGGCTACAAGAAACTCTCATCTCTTTGGGGAAGGTAATAAATTTTTTTTTTTGAAGTTTCTCTTGGTCTGTGTCCTCCAAGTTCCTACTTTTCTATTTGCCTGTTCTGGTCTTTACTTTCCATATCAGAGACCTTTCTCAAAGGTCAGGTGATCAATGGCTGTCCACACTTAAGACTAAGGAACTAAAAGACTTTCTGTAAATTTTCTAGGCCTAGGTAAGACCTGCTGATAGGTGACCTTGTGCTAATGTGATTTGGCTGGGCCACTTCATCGGAACCCTTCTTGGCTAGCTCACTTTTCTATGGGGAAATCTCTCAATTCATGTCTTACTGTCACCACTCTGCTTGACTGAGGTCTTAACGTTAATAAGCTGACATTTAATCCTTACTTCCAACTATTCTTGTGGTATGTCAGTCCAGACAGTATGGTTAATACTTGTTAGAAAATAAACCTTCAATAAAATCTGCCAGGGAGATGTAGTCATCTGGCTGTGAACAGTTAAGAAGGGCTATGAGAGTCAAAAACAGTTTGATTCAATCTTCTTGTTTTCTTATTCAACAGGCATTTCCAGCTGAATCCAGCCATCAATTGCTGAGCTTCAGTTTTTCTGGGATTTTGTGCTGAAATGGCTTTGGATTCAATTTTCTTGGACTTTTTCAAATCAGGAGGAGACGGTAAATTTGGTCTGTAGGCCAAATCTGACCTGCTGACTAAGAATAATTATATTCTTATAAAATACTTTAAAAAATTGATAAAGGAGAAATATAGAGGAAGACACAGGAAAAAGAGCAAGATGAAGAAGGGATGAGGTATTTACTATCTGGCCCTCTACAGAAACTTTACCAAACCCTGTTTTATGTAGTCACCACTCAGTCCTCAAATTTCTATCTCCCTAAATACTGGTTTCCTGTTTCATCCGTTCTTTGTCTTTGTGGGTCCATGTTCTTTAAAATCTCACCTTACTGTCATTTGAGAGGTGTGAGAAGGTAACTGAAGGCAAAAACCTTTAGTTATTATAAATACTGGTATAGTGAACATCTTCACAAATTGAAATATTTCCCCCCACATTTCTAGCCTTATTTCCTTAGGCTAGAGTCCTACTTTGAGAAAACATAAGATCTTGATATTGCTGAATGCTTTCTATACCTATTAGGAAATAATTTTTAAAATATTTATTCCTATGATGGGACAATTAGTTCATTCAAGCATGCTACAAAAATCCTAATCTAAATAATCAATATAGATCATCCTCACATGCAAAAATTACTTATTCTAAAAAGAATTTAAAGTAACAAAGTTGCTTAAAATAGCAGGCAGCATATTAGAAGTAGGTAAAAATGTTGAGACAAGAAGAAAATAATGGTAGGTAGTATCTAAAACAGAACCAGGAATAGGGCTATTATAAGAACATATTTTATGAAGTACTATACACTTGAGAAAGGTAGGCCAAAGATTAGGTTCTTAGTAAGCTATGTTAAGAAAAGTAATCTTCTCTTACTCTAAATAATTTAGGACAGAACTGCTACCTTTCTGTTTTTCCCACCTTAGAAATGTCTTATGGATGGCTGCAGTCATCATGAGTATTACTGGAAGAAATCTAATTCTTTGCTGGAGAATCATATGGTACAGATAAACACAAATGAGCTTTTGGTGGCTCTCATTTCCCTCCTCCTCTTTGGGGACAAGTAAAGAATAAGGAGAAAATAGCCCTCAACAGCTCTGAATTATGACTCCTACTATCCTAGGCATGTTGGTAGGAGGAAAAGCAAAGGTCTCTTGAAAACAGCATGCCAGTCTCCCTCTGGAAAGAGACTGGAAATAGTGTTTGAATCCTTGTAAGTACATCAGCTCAAAGGTCAGCTTCTGGAAATATTTTGCAGCAATGTACATATTTATAAACTTGTATTCATAGAAACATGTCTTACTCATAAGGCATAATTCTTTAACATTACATTTAGCAATCAAGAAATGCTTTTTATGCAACATTTGAAGAAAACTATTCATATTTGAAAAACTATCAATAATCCTTTTTTTAAAAAAGGGAAGTGAATATAATATTTAACACAGCATACCCACAATATAAATATTTATGTATGTATGAGACTCAATATTCAATGCAGAAAATAGACAAGCACACGAGTAAAAAATAATATAGTTAAGTGCTATCCCATAGGTTATGTATGAGACTGGAACAACGGTAAGGATCAGTTTAGGAAAAAAAAATTGTAGGTTTCATTTTTCTTCAAAATTTGAACTTGAGAATTATGAAAAAGTCTTTTAGAAAGATTTAAATGAGAAAATCGCACTTTTAATGTCTGAATTTTAGTTTCTAAAATATTTGAGTATATTTGAAAAATAGCAATAGTAGCCTTTTAATCTCTGACCTCTGACATTTTTATAACATTTTAGATTTCAAGGTAGGTTTATGTGCTCAGTGTCTTTTTTTCCTTCAAAATATCCCCTTTAAATAGGTATTATTTATTATGGATGAGAAAAAGGAAGTTGAGAGGAAAAAAGTAACTTGAGACCACACATTTGGCAAACTGGCCAGGCCAGAACTGAATTCGTATCTATCTTCACCAAATTTCCTTTTTTTCTCAACTAAAGCAGCTTTTAAAAGGCAGGCAGCATGACCCTGAAATTTTTATTGTGTCAAAAAAGAAAATAAGGCTGAGAATGTTTGCTGCTAATGAAAGAACTAAGGGGGATTTTTCTAGCAGAAAGGTATGAGATGACACCAAAATTTGAGCTAGGGTGTTAGAAAGCATGTCCTATGTTATTCACCAGAGAGCAGAGACAGTGTATTGAACAGCTCTTCCAGTTTAATATATCATTACCTCACTTTGTCTTAAGAAGACATTGGTATTTATCTTATTTAGTCCCTTAACTTGGACTAATAAACTTAGGAGTGTCTCAGACCAACGTGACCTCATGTGTCTTTGTTTCGCCAAACTCCAGGAGAAGCTGAGTATTGGAATGTAGTGGGTCATACAGTTTCCACACAGACAGCAAAGGATGTTCATTTACTGTGATGATTAAAGTGATTAATACATATGACTCATTTACAACACTTATCTCCAAGTGAACACACACAGATATTGCTGTGAAAATTAATGCAATATAGTTCACAAATTCACAACCACTCCAACCAGAGACTGGAAATCTCACAGAGACTGAGAATCCCACATGAAATTCACGGCAAAGAGAAATCCTTGGATAGCATCTGTACAACAGATCTAGGGCAGCTAGTCTCACCTGAAGCAGGATACAAGACATTTTGTATACAAAGATACTCTCAAAAACAATGAACTGATGGATGTGTTTGACCTTATTCAGGGCATTTTAGAGTTATGAAAGAGAGAGTAAGGAAATAAAAAATATATATTTACACAGAGAACTAAATAAGAAAAATCAGAACAAGGCTGAGTAGTAACCAAGGTAATAAATAAAAATCCAAGGCAAAATAAAATTAAGAGTACACTCTGTGAATCTCAAAAGCAGCAATATTTATTAAAATCCTTTGCAGGGGTCAGTAACTAGAGACTAAAAATTTAATAAAGCAAAATAGCTTACACCTTGTTAGAAATGAAGAGAAGAAACACAACAGCTACTTTTGGCTAATGGTACTGGGAAGGGCGGAGGGATACAAGGGAGAATTCAGGTATTTTTCTGAGCTAAGCAATACTTTTCAACTTTCTAAACTATGCACAAGTATGTCAATAAAAGTCAAAATTAAGTGAAAAACAGAAACTACTTCTTTGAGGAACAGAATCCTTTGCTTTAGACACTGCTAACAGTGGCCCAGGTTGATTTGCTTTGGCTATAAGCAGGTTACAATAATGGAACTAAGCATTGTTGCTGCTGCTGCTGCTTAGTCACTTCAGTCGTGTCCGACTCTGTGCGACTCCATAGACGGCAGCCCGCCAGGCTCCCCCATCCCTGGCATTCTCCAGGCAAGAACACTGGAGTGGGTTGCCATTTCCTTCTCCAGTGCATGAAAGTGAAGCCACTCAGTCGTGTTTGACTTGTCGCGACCCCATGGACTGTAGCCTACCAAGCTTCTCCATCCATGGGATTTTCCAGGCAAGGGTACTGGAGTGGGGTGCCATCACCTTCTCTAGGAACTAACATTAAACACGCTTAAAACTAAAGCTTCATTACAACAAAGACGGGGTAGGCTTTGATGTCAATAAGCCAGAGACTGAAAATGCAAATGGAATTTAAAACCCAGCATGGGTCATAATATTGCATCAAAACAAATCAAACATGGTATTTAAAGATGCCATTAAATTTCAAGCATATATAATCATGTTTGATTAAATCATCTTATTATATACATAAGCATCTGAATATCTTTAAATAAATAGTGTCAGCTAAAATTCAAGAACAGATGTTATATACAAAGGAATCATTAAACATTAATGTCTTAAAAAAGGTATGACAGTCTAAAATTTTTATAAGTTAAATATGCTTTAATCACTACATCTAATTATCTGACAGTAGAATGGCCCTTCAAATAAAAATTTTGCCAAGTTGCTTAATTATCAAATTAAATAGATTTTATGAAAAGATAATGCTAAACCCATAACAGGAATTAGAAGTTAGAAGGTAGAAAAAGGGAAAATAAAACTCAAATGAGCTGGTCAGGCAATGAATGAAATATGACACCAGACTGTACAACTAAGAAGTAAGTTAAATTACTCTGGGTTAAATTTATCTTTTGAAGATGTGTATTACTGCTCCTCCTGTCATACTCACATCTCTGTGCCCACTACTAGCAGAATCATGGAGTGGAGTGTCATCATCTAATCCTTGTGTGTTGACATCTGCTCCAGCTGCTATCAGTATCTTAGCAACATCATAATATCCCACGTTGCAAGCTTCATGTAGTGGTGTCCAACCTAAAGTTACAATATTAATTGAACATACGGTTCACTTCTACTAATTCAACACATATGCTTTTAATATAACCATGTGTGATACAGTAATTCTAAATGTACACAATATAGAAGGAAAAAGGAATGAACAAGCTACTGAAAATAAGTACCTAAGAAAACCACCAATTTTACAGACGGTTCATCCACAATAATATTATTTCCCATGCAAGTGAAGTCATTCAGTCGTGTCCAACTCTTTGCGACCTCGTGGACGAAGCCTATCAGGCTCCTCCTTCCGTGGGGTTCTCCAGGCAAGAATACTGGAGTGGGTTGCCATTTCCTTCTCCAGAGGAGCTTCCCGACCCAGGGATCAAACCCGGGTCTCCCACATTGCAGGCAGATGCTTTACCCTCTGAGCCACCAGGGAAGCCCCATTATTTCCCATGGGGCTAAATTACTTGACAAAAATATTAAACTTTTAAGCTTACCCAATGAATATAAACTTGCTATAATTTATAATAATCAACTAAATTATAAAATAAGAGTAGAAAAGGGCAAAATAAGCTTGTTAGGGTCTTGCAATAATACAGGATATTAAACAGAGTTCCCCATATACAGCAGATTCTTGCTTATCTATTAATATTTTATATACTGTAGTGTGTATATGTTAATCCCAAAAGTGAAAGTGAAAGTGAAGTCGCTCAGTCATGTCCAACTCTTTGCGACCCCATCAACTGTGGCCCACCAGGCTCCTCCGTCCATGGGATTCTCCAGGCAAGAGTACTGGTAATCCCAAACTCCTACTAACTTATGTCTTTCCCCTACCCAGGGCTCTCTCAGATAACTTTTTTTTTTCTTTCTTCCATATACTCTTGATGGGAGTAAAAACGGATCAAAGATCTTTCCTTTGTAGGGTTATTTGCCTGATTTTCAAAAGAACAGACAAAATTTTTTATCCTAAATTAGATAAAAAAAATTATATGGTAATATGCCAGATAAAACAGAAGCTTACTATTTAAGAATCTGAGTGATTACTGACATGGAATTGTAGTAGAGATCAGGGTTTCATGTACAAACTCCAAAATAATTTTACATTAAAGTATACTTTTAGAACACTTTTATTTCAGAAAGAGGAACAAAGAATGTCGATTAAATGAGTCTGTTTAGGTGACAATCTCAAAATTTCAGTTCCTGAGTGTGTCTTTAATTACAAGTCTTACCTGCAAAATCTTTCACATTCACATTTGCCCCTAAACTTATTAGTTCTTTGACTTGTTTTACATCTCCTCGAATAGTGCCATATGTAAAGGAGTTTCACCACGTTCATTTCTTTTATTAACTTTATCTTTTTGCCGAGATGAGGAACTGGGAGTTTTCTTTTGGGCTGGTGTTGTTTGCGATGGATGATTTGGTGTGGAATCTGTAAGAAAGAGAAAAGTTTCAAGTTCTAGACTAAATATTTTGTAATACTCATGTAAAGGGTTTTACAGGTAATGTGCTAATTTCTTTGATTGAGGGAGTACCTTCTCACCCGAACACTCTGACACTTGACTTGGATAATCCAATAACAACCCAGAGTAGATCTTCCTTTAGGGTTATCAAATACGGCATGTGCCAACTAAGAAAAAAATGTTTCACTCTGTCAATCCTACCCTGAAAGTACTTGGTCAATGAATAATTTGATAAACTGCAAAAAAATCATTTTTCATGGCATGTTATGATATTATTTCAAGACCTAGGTGAAATGACATGGAAGGCTAGAGTTTACACCTCTTACTCAAAGTACTGGACTCAAAGTATGTATTCCAACATTAGGTACAAATTAAAGTCATAGATGATTTTAGTATGAAATGAAGCTTATGATCCATAAGAAATATGGACAGTCTAGAAAAAGGCCTTTAAAAAGGGGCTGATAAAGGAGGGGAAAAAAGTGCTTTGCTTTGATTTCTATCTTTTGGTATTTGTTCCAGTTTCTTTCTCAAAAACAAGAAAGTTAAACTGCATGACACTTAAAATCCTCTCCTCCCGATTTCAGAACTAAGAAAAAAACAAAACAAAAAATAGTTTCTTAATCAATTAAGGATTCGAGACATATGTACAGTGTTAATAATTCTGAAAATTTACAACTATTTAAAAGAAACAACAGCTCTAAGGAAAAAAAGTCTACAGAAAATAATTTTCCAGCATCATATAATGACTTCCGTGCAAACTGCCATGATGGGAATGCTAAAGTATTATCCCTCTTTTCTCAGTAAGAGAAAAGTTTAAAGTTTACTTTTTGATTTTTAAAGTACATTGAGTTAGTAATAGTTTATCTTGAATTTCTATAACATACACTCCAGAAGTATACAAATCTTGTCTAACTCATCACTGTATCTCGACTGCTTAGAAGACTTCCTGTTACAGTGTACTTACACAACATTTGTTGAGTGAATACATGATTATTATAATATTTATAGTCAAATTATTTATTTAGGAAATTAGTGATTGAACTTAAAAAGGCATTTTAAAATTCAAACAACTTGCAAGGAATTAACTCATACAAAATTTTCTCAGCCATACCAAAGTAATATAACATAGACAAAATAATGGTAGTACTATCCATAATGGCAATCAGAACAAACATGGGAAATAAGTTATGTAACGGGTGAGACTATGAACCTTAACAACTGTATCTATCAACTGGCAAACAGGCTGATACTTCAAAAGCCTTCCCCTCTATACATGTATTAACAAGGAAGACTGATATATCCTTAAATGAAAAGAAGAAAGTGCACAACAGTATTAATCTTACTTATATTTAAAAACAAACAGCAACAAAAGATACGTTTACATGTTTATATCTGAACAACTGAGAAGAAATTATGAATAGGGCTTGCAGCTCAAAGGGAGAGGTTATTGGAAATGAGCAAAGATTTTTAGCTTCTTGTCTTACTGCATTAATTCTTTAATTTACTCTAAGGATAGAGGTTCATAGTATTAAATAACACTTTTAAGAAACAGAAGTTTTCTCATCTAGCTATTAAATCTGAGTCAAAGTCAACACTTTTCAAATGTTCAGAAACATTTGAAGTTTAACACTGTAAATAACTTTGATTTGGCCAGTCTCCCCAAGTTGTAGGTGGAAAGGCAGAAGAATAACCTAACACACTCGTTAGTGAAAGATATACTTACGTTTTAATGGAAACTACGATCTATAGAAACTCTAAGAATTTTACTAAGTTGTCCCATTTTTTAATAACAAAGAGCCAACACTGGAAAAGTTCACTAGAAAAATTGTGTTCTTGTCAATGCATTTCAACAGGGTCTGTCATGTATACCCCAAGTGTTACACAAAGAGCCCTGAAGAAAAGAATTTTTCTTCCAAATTTTTGGAACTTTTCTTTCCAAAAGAAAAAGACTTCTCCAAAGAGATTTACTTTCTTCTTGCATTGCTCAATGAGAACTTCATACAACTTCAAACTCTTGATTTTAGCTACCAGAATGTATAACTAAGTTCACTGCTCAATGTAGTACCTACCTCAGCCCAGCTGTCTGGACCTTATCTACCTTTTAAACTCTTTTAATAAATGAGCAAGTTTGTTGTTTGTTCCTTCTTTGTCTTCATCCTGCTGGTAAGCCATCTTTAATCATTTCTGGAGGGCAAACTACTGATACTTGAACACACACACACACACACACACACACACGAAGCACAATATCTTAAATGGAAACACTAATGAAACATGAAATAAATTTACATAGTACACTGCAGATATTTTTCTTTTGAAAATAAATTTTGTTGTTGCTGTTGTTGTCATTAAGTCATGTCTGACTCTTTGCAACCCTATGAAGTGCGGCATGTCAGGCAACTCTACCCATGGGATTTCCCAGGTTAGAAAAATGGAGTGGGTAGCCATCCCGTTCTTCAGGGGATCTTCCAGACCAGGGATCGAACCTGCGACTCCTGCATTGCAGGAAGATTCTTTACTGTTGAGCCAACACGGAAGCCCAAAATAAATTTTAGCAGATCTTAAACAATAAAACATGAATTATACTCTTGCTTCTAAAAGCATGTGATAAGATTACCAGCTTACAATAGAGTGCTAACTATAAAAGTAAAGTGTAACTATAAAAGCAAACTATAAACCTAGAAGCAGCTTTATGGAAACTGAAGTAAAAATTTCTGCACTAAGGTAAAAGCACACACAGATTTCTCATGTGGACTGATCCAATTCTAAATTACAGTTGACCCTTGAACAACTCAGGGATCAGGGGTACCCACCCTCTTCACATTTGAAAATCCGTGTGCAACTTACAGTTGGCCCTTCAAATCCAAAATTCTGTATCTTCAAATTCAATCAATCATGGATCATGCAGCATATAGTATTTACGACTGAAAAAAAATCCGTGTGTATGTGGACCCACTCAGTGCAAACCTGTGTAGTTCACAGGTCAACTGTACTCATTTTAGTTGACAAACATTTACTGAATGTCTGCCAAGAGCCAAGATCCCTGCTCCTGTATAGCTTTTCATCTAGCAGATGAGACAGACAATAAACAGTTGTCACACAAACACATGTTAAGATTACAAATTTATAAGAAACTGATTAAATCCAAGAAAGGACAAACATTTAAAATAGTTAAAAATAACTGTCAAGACAAAGCTACAGTGTGAAGAAACCACACACACACAGGTCAGTGATGGTGAGTGTCACCTGGACTGTTGTCCCGTGCTGTCATCTGCATAAGAAGTGCCATCTGCTTTCGCTCTGAGAGTGGGTAACCAAAGAGAATGCTAACTGGAGTGGACTTCTTAGTTCCAGCTTCCTTTTTGGTTTTCTTCTTTTCTGGACCTTCTTTCTCTGGAATTATTAATAAATATTTAAGAACCTGAAACAAATTTAAGCACTCAGAAGTAAAGCATAAGGAGACTTTTTAAAAATAGATGATACATGTCTACGAGAAACAAGAGGAACAGAAACTTGCAATAGGCAGACAAAAGAGCATTAGGGTTTTATTATACAAGCAATTTTCTCCCTGAATGCTTTGAAAAAACATCTTAATTATATAATTTTCAGAAAATTAATTAACATTTGGAAATTTAGTCCTAGTAAGATCTGTATTTTAATGATCAATTCTATTAAATAACACTTCAAACATTCCTTAGTTTTACATCTCTGAAACTCCTTCATTCACTCTCATCTTATTCAATTATTCCTAAGCCTGTATAGCAATATTCCTTCACATTACCTCCCTAATTCCACTAATAATTTGTACATCTTCTAAGAAGCTGTTTAAGACAAAGCACATCACACAGAGTAATTACTGAAAAATAACACCAAATCACTCTATTGCAGTTACAGGATAGTTGAACATGGAAGACTATTAATCAAAGCTGAAATGTGCAAAATTAAAGATTCTATATGTGTGTGGGAAGGGGCTGGGGGAATTAATAGAGATCCTGCAAAGATTCAAAAATGTCTAAAAATTTTTCAAAGAGATTTGATCCACCATAAAGCTAGTTCTCAGATTTAGCTATTTGGCAAATCTCTGGCAATGGAGCCAATATTCCCCATTATAAGCCAGAAAATTCAGATGGAACTGGATTCCACAGGTCAAAGAAACATAGGTGCCTGTTACTCCTTCCTTAAGGACATTACTGGGAATTAATTCAAGTGGCCCTGTGAGATGAGCTGCCTGTTAACTGTCTAGGCTTCTATTTCCTGGAAAATCCTGTACCAATATCTGGAATTTACTGATCCAGGTTTGTAGTACAGAGAGGAGCTTCAAAACTATAAATAAATTAATAAAAATTGTAAACAAATGTAAAATAGCAAAATGAATACAAGAAGACAAGGCTTAGTAGTCAATACTGTTGTTTTTCTCAGGTAGATGTGGCCAGCAGTTAGACTACTCCAGGAGATAAGCATTTATTGATCTAGTAACTTTCAAGAAACGAATAAAAGTTTGATACTATTTATATATTACTGTATTATTATTTAAGGCATAAAATCCTGTAGTGTGCCACTTTAAGTTAATCAAGACAAACTGGCATCCTAAACGCCTGGAAAAATCAAAGGGCCTGCTTTACACTCGGCTGCCCACAAATCACCCAAAATTCAATAGCTCCAAAAATGTCCATTTTGTTGATATTTGCAGAATTTTACATAACAGAAATAAAAAATTCCAAGATTTTTAAAGTCAGCCTTTATTAATAGTTCTAATATATTATTTTCTTACTTTTTCATTTCATTAATGATCCAATTAGTATAAAGCCCATTTTAGCAGTGTTATACCAAACTTACTAAATTTATTATAAACTCCTAAATAGGTCTTTTGGAGAAACCTATTTTTTCCTAAAACACATTCTTTTTCCTAATAATGTTCTACATGCTTTGGTTCTCAGAATTAATGAGGAACCACACTGTTGCTTTAATAGTTGTTGATCTGAATACCAAATCTTTAAATATAATGAACGTACTTCTCACTTAAAATACTTCTAAGTTTAAAGAAAGAAGTTGTTTTAAGAAAAAAAGTACAGTTTAGTAATTAGAAGAAGCAAAATAAAAAATACATATCTATCCTTAAAACACTTTTTAAATTTTGGAAAAAAAATTTTCTTTTATGTTCTCATTTGCAAACTCTTGATTTCTGGTTTTAACTGCATTTTAGTAACACAATGTTTTAAGAAGAATATGCTTGAGGACTTCCCTGGCAGTCTGGTAGTGAAGACTCTGCACTTCCATTGCAGGGGATGGAGGCTAGATCCCTGTTAGTGGGACTAGGATCCCATGTGCCATGAAGGAGTGGCCAAAAAATTTTTAAAAAGTAAATTCAATAAGATGAAGATCAAAAAACAAAAATCAATTATGTTCCTCTATACTTGCAATGACCTCCTAAAAAAAGAATATACTCTAAAGTGATACTCAGTTTATAGCAGAAAAACTTTAAATAATGAATTCATTATTAAAATTCCATGCTGCCAAATGAACAAAGATATTATATTGTGGAAAAGAATAAACAAATTGAATATATTCCAAATGTTCAATCAAAAACTCATTACTAACATTCATATGAACACTATTTTTTCTCTGAGTTACCTTAGCCATCTGTCTTGAGTTAATGCTTTACATGAGATACGAAAATAAGGTAGGTGAACAGTAGCTGGTGTAAGAAATATTAGATAACTTTATACCATTTTAAAAAATCATATATCTTAGATTAGTATGTCCCAAAGTGTACTTTTTCATGTTGAAACCATTCAACAAAACTCTGTGAAAGCATGAATTCTTAACAACTGGACCACCAGGGAAGACCACCTTAAGAGATTTTTCAAGAAAAATCCAGGTGGTTCACTTAAGACTAAAGAAAAACAGATACAGCCTTTTCAACAATCCAGTATTCTTTACTTCAAGGTTCAGAGGACTTTTAGAATTACAGAGATACTCAGTCTTATAATCCTGAAAATTAGTGCTTTCTTCCCATGTCTTATCAAAATAAACAGAAAGCTCAACATTGTCACATCTTAATTAAGTATATTGAGAAGAGACAAAAATGTTTTTCTTGGGGAACTAGTTCATAAGCCTACCAGAGTCTCAGAAATTTTCCCACAAAGCAGTCACAGTATAAGGAATGAAACCATGGGAGCTACAATTCAAATACAGATGGTTCTGCAATATCTAGTTTCTGACAGGCGAGTGCTTATATCTTCTGATTTCCAGCCATGACCCTCAGACCACAGGCAATTTCATCACATACCACTCTTTTAGGTGTGCCTTGGTACTCAGGGGCCCCATTTTAGGAAAGTACCACTAACTCCACAGTAAGTGTAGATCTGTTCAATTTAATGCTAACTGTAGACAAGCCATTGCCAAATTTTGATAACTAAGTGTTACTGACTTATCAGGTCAATTGACAGTTTTCAGGATAATTTTAAGAATAATTACTCCACTGTATACCAACTCCACAAATTTATAAAATAAATACAAAGTATATTAGAAACAAATTTTTCATTTTTACAGTTAAAGGCCATATGCTAAAAACTGGACACTGAGGGACTAAACAATATTTTACATTTAAAAAGTTCAGAGATAAGAATGTAAGCTAATTAAAAAGTTAAAAAAAAAGTATCAAAACACCTAGCTAATTTAGTTTTCACATACTAGAGGATACATTTACTCTTTGATGGCATTTCTCCAGGAAACTTGGTGTTTCAATCGATTTTTAAATTCAACAGGGGCAGCAAAAAAGTCAACAGACTAAAGAGGTCAACTGAAAAAAATTTTAATATGTTTTAAAAAACACTGCATGCTTGAAGAGTAAGATGACATTGTCCATGAAAATCACTACGTGTGGTATAACGTGTGAAGGGCGTACAGCTAAGAGATGGAGGACCAGGGCCCGTTCCCACAGGGGTCACTGCTCAGCACAGCTCCAAGGTGTACACCTCCCATACTGTTCTACATGATGGGCCCCTAGCTGTGCTGCATGCCTGAGTGGCTGTGCAGGATCCTGCTTGCAGCCTCCACACAGAACATATCTTGGATATGGTACATGGGAGCTCTCAAATGAAGCTGGAAACTTTTATGTCACTCATATAGTCACTTATTCAACCACAGACATCTATATGCTGGTTTGAAAATAAGTTATTTATAGTACAAGAATTAATTATAAATGTGACAGAAACCACTGGCTAACAGGAACCCCTGATAATCTAGTTACCTGAGCATGTCCTGTAAGAAGATATAAGTCTCTCCCCCCAATTCTCACTTGTATGTCCTGGGTCTGAATCTACAGAATGAGAAGAGACAGGAGAAGAGAAAAAAGCATACGAAGGGAAATGCAGAATTCAACAAACCAACATTTTTCAAAAGACCACAATGATGTATCACTGTTTTTCCAAAAGATTATTTTTAAGGTAAAGCCAAAAGTACATTTAAAACACAGGTTTGGCCAATACCTAAGATTTCAGTTTCTTTAGTCTTAAAGCTAAAAAAGTCAACTATGTAGGTTGTGATTAACAGTTATTACTGAGGCTGCTTATTAAAACATATCATCTTTCTTGAGAATATTTTTTCAATCTCTAAATATTGATAAAATAGACAGTACTCTGTAAATGCTTTTCTGTTTAGAATTTGCCTTTACAGGACTTGAATAAAGACTTGAATCATCCTTTTTGTTCTATGAATGCCAAAACTACTCAGAAGACAATAGAACATTTTGGACTACAGTATCATTTCAGACAAAATATTTCTATAAAATTATAAACATTTCATATACTATGAATTATTACATTGACCACTTCTTAGAAAGAAAGCAGGCTAAAGCAAAACAAAATTTATCAGCTAAGAAATGGAATGCTGCCTAACAACTCAATAAATTAGACAATTAAGAAGATGGAGAACTGATTTTTGACAGTATGGCCAGAGCAAATATTTTTACTTACAAACAAATGCTACTATAACTTAAAATAATATTATTCTAATCTTTCAATCTCAATTTATTGGCTCATAGTTTTCTTTCCAGAATGATTACTATAGACATTATTCATGAGTTCAGTTAGGTATAAGTAAAAAACAAAAATATTGGGAGAAAAAAATTAGAGAATAACTCCTAAACATAACATTTGCAAAAAAAAAAAAAGCCTAAAAGTTTAGTGAAGAGAAAGCTCACTCAATTGAAAGGGAAATCATTAATAAAGTAACATTTAGACCAATTCTAGAGCCAATGGGTTAAATAGATTGAATCAAAAGCCTTTCAATAAACAATTAATTTGCTCTTGTAACTGTTAACGAAACCATTAAGTTAACAACTAGAAGAATTCTATGAAGAATATTTGACATTTCATTTCAAGATAAACAAAAATTTAAAAAGGCCTCCACAGGTTGCAATGCAAAGTGGCAACTAATATATTGCACAAACTGAATTAAATGGGTAAATGAAAGCAGATCATATTATTGTGATCAATTAAAGAATAGTGGATAAAATAAACTTGCTTTCAATTATATTCATTAATATAAGGAAGCAGTTTAATAGTTTATCCAAACCTTCCTTTGGAAGTAATTAATCTATCCTGACCCCACACATCCTTTGGCTTTTATTCAAATAAGTATGCTCATATTTGGGGCATCTGTATATGTATTCTATAAAGATTTAATTAAGGAGCTGGAAAATTATCAGAGGGAAGGAACAAAAATAAATCTATAATAGACTATCTCCATGAAAATCACCAAAAGATGAGTATCCTTATTAAGCAAAACACTAATCTTATCTGTTACTTTTAACACAGTTAAGAGAAAAATAACATTTGTTTTCTTTTTAAAAAGTTGTCCTCTCCAAAGTTCCTTGAGTCATTAAATAGGGTAGATCCTTCAATGGGATCAAAGCCTCAGGAAAGCAGGCCTTAATGGATGGCTGGCAGAGACTGAATTCAGAGCATGTGAACACGCTCTGCAACTGTGACCATGGCCTTGGGGAATGAAGCATACTGTGCCTCTCTGCATCTTCTCCTTTACATTTATTCACACAGTACTTACATATGCCACTAGAAAATACAAAATAAGCAAACAGATAATGTTTATTAAGAAGAAATAAACATTTTTTTAAAAAGAATTTTTATTTTTTTACTTAAACATGCCAACTAAAATGAAATACTACTGGTTTATCACTATAGATAATTAGATCTATCAAACCTGAAAAAAAAAAAACCAAGTGCCCTGATGTTATTTGAGATTAAAGAACACAGATGTACTGCAGGAAGACTTTATAACTACATATAATTATTTTAGAGAAATGTCATAGAAACATTGTATCCTTTTAACCCTATAACCCTACTCTTGGAATGAATAAGAAAGAAAAAATTCAGGTTATAACAAAAACATAATCTGGAAAGACACTCTTATGGCATCAGTTGTAACAAAATAATTCAAATATAGGCTGGAGGCCAAGAAGAGACTCACTCATGTGTAGCCTCAAGCAGTCAAGTTCAGTACTTCCATTTTAAAGAACTCTTATGGCATCCAATGAATGCCATGAGGCTAGGAAAGAAAATTAGTATGCTTTTATGGTGGCTAGAGGAGGAATAAAGTTCACTCAGTAGAAACATTAGCAACTATTAAAGATAACAGCAGTTATCAGTTATTAATATTTTGTTGCTGTTTAGTTGCTAAGTCTTGTTCAACTCTTTTGTGGCCCCATTAACTGTAGCCTGGCAGGATCCTCTGTCCATGGGATTTCCCGGGCAAGAATACTGGAGTAGGTTGCTATTTCCTTCTCCAAGGGGTCTTCCCAACCCAAGAATCAAACTCATGTCTCTTGCATTGGCAGGCAGATTCTCTTAACAGTGAGCCACCAGGGAAGTCATATCAGTATTATAAGGTGCCTACTTTAAATATTCATTATCCTCTTCCTATTAATAGGAATACCCCAACTTTGATTAGAGTGACAATATACCCAGCTCAAAAATATTCAACTTTTCAGACTTTCCTGCAACTAGCAGAGCCTAACCAGTTGAGGTGTAGGCAAAAGCATCACTGTCTTTCCTGCCCAGGAAGGATGTCTTGTGACTATAAGGCAAAATGCTGAAGGACAAAGCCTATATACAAGCTAAGGGTGGCAGAGCAGAAATACGAAAGGAACCTAGTCCTTGTCGGTATTACTGAACTGCTGCACTGCCTATGCCTGCTCTTACTGCAGTAGATGAAAAATCTCTAAGTCAGTTTTCTATTTTAATTAATATACTGCAAACTGATTTTATATGTTATGTCACTCAGAGATCACAATTTCTGAAGTTGGTATTATATATGCACTTTTACAGATGAGACAATTGGGACTTATAAGGAACTCAGCTAATCTGGCTGAGAACTCAACATTGGTGTCTGTTAGACTCAACAGCCCCTGATAAGAAACACTAGGGTCTGACTTCTCTCTGTTATAACTATAACAACTTAATCTTGTCTGGATTCTGGATGTCTGCGAAAGACTGAAAGTAAAAGCTAAAAAATGGTGATAAAGCAAGCTGATGATGTAGCTGTAAAGAAACAATTTGTTTTCTTGTCTATCCAATTTGTTTTCTTGTCTATACAGTAACTCACTGAGCTGTATAGACAAGCCTCTTAACATTTCATGGGACAAAATTTATAGAAATCCTCTAACAGGATAGGACGATGTGGGATAGATACTGGAATGATATAAGTAGTTATGCTGGAGATTTGTTGAAATGAAGACAATTATGATATAGCTATAAAAACTCATGGGCAACACTTCGAATTATGCTGTAATTTCCCCCCAAATTTTATCTGTCTAGTTAAGCAACTAGTTTTCTAGAAAGTGCTATCTGTTAAAAAATTAATAAACATGAAATAATTGAGGATTTAAAGGTTTAAGACACACTAGGCTATCTCAAAATGAAGACTAGGAATGACTCATCTGGTTGATGGCATTATTGTGGATTATGAGAACCACTGAATCTTTCTTGGACAATATGAATGTCTTAAAAAATAATAATGGTTATTTTATATAAATAATGTATGTCTGTCATGTTAAACATTCAAGGCAATAAAAGAATACAAAGAAGAAAGTAACAAGTCATCCCCAATCCTGGAAACAACATGTTAATATCTCCTGAGTATCACGCAAAGTACCTTTCTAAATGTACGTAAAGACAGAGGGATGGGGTGGGGGGAGGAGAAATCAATTTATGTAAGAGGAATAAAATACCATACACGTGTGCGATCTTTAAATAAAAATCTGTAAGATTAACTTTAGTTTAATCCAACATAAAAAGAAAAGGAACTAAAGGAATCACTTCTCTACAAGAGATTCATATGCTAAAATATAAACACAGGCAATATTTATAAGCATACAGATAAAATTTTAAATAAGGAAAGATGAAAAGTTTTAAGCAATAATTCTGAAAAAAAATTTCAGTTTTAGACAATTTCAGTTAATCCCTTGACATGAGAGAAGATGAGCTGAGTAGCACTCAGCTTTTTCTCCTTTTTCCCCATTCCTTATTCTTTTACTTTCACTAACTCAGGGTTCATAATATTTACATTTGTATTCAGGACCCTTAATAACTCACTAGATTTAAGTTTAGTTCTACAATGAAACAGTGTTTATATTTAAACAATTTTCTCTTTCTGTATCTGTGTTACTATCTGTTCTATGTGCATAGGCATATAGACAAATATAAAGAATATGACATAATGCTATCAAACAGTACATATAATTTCATAACCTGTTTTTTCAATTTGTATACTATGAACATCTTTCCATACTGCTTATTCTTCTACAATATTATTTTTAACAGTAAAAGGTATTTCCTCAGTGTTTATTGTAATTAAACAAATCCTTTATTACCTGACAGTCCTTTCCTGTTTTTTCTATTAAAAGTTGACAGAAATATACTTGAAGATAGTTTTCATTCTCATCAATAATTATTTATATTGAATAAATGCCAAAAGAAAGAATAAGTCAAATGTTAACAAATTTAGTTTTTAGCATATGTTGTTATATCAAGATAGTTCTATAACTTAGACAAACTAAAGCAAGTTCCTATTCTAAATCAGTGACAGTTTTATGATTTAATGAAAATGTAAGTTGCTCAGTCGTGTGTGACTCTTTGCGACCAGAATACTGGAGTGGGTAGCCTTTCCCTTTTCCAGGGGATCTTTCCAATCCAGGGATCGAACCCAGGTCTCCTGCATTGCACGTGGATTCACCAGCTGAGCCACCAAGGAAGCACTTGTATGATTTAACCAATGATAATTTTCTCAGTCATTATAAACTCTATTTCCTTAACTACTATTATTTCATACATTTCTTTGTCAATTGTAATTCTGGTGTTCTGAACTACCTGCTTATATCTTTTGTCCATTCTCCAATTTCTGTGTTTTTCCCTTCTCATGTTAGAGAACTTTAATTAGATTAAGTATTATCATATATGTTATATTCCTCCCTTTTATACTTTATTCTGTATAGTTTAGAATATTAAAAAGATCAATGTCAGATATGAGTTTTGGTGCTATAATTATCATTCATATTTAAAACAGCCATTAACGGTACTCTGGACTCTCTTTTAAAATTATGAAAATAAGACAGCTTAATTGTAAATAAGACATTTTTCCTTGGGCCTGGGGAAATTCTTCTCAATGCTTTGGATGTGTGTTTCTGTGTGTTCATGCAAAACTAAGGTGTTCATCTGTTACTTACTAAAATTTATAAATTCAGACTACCAAAACTACAGATATACATTTAAATACATCAAAATCTTATTTAACGTTAGCATGTGACCTTTTAAAAGAAAATGTTCATACTATGCAAGTCTGAGAGAGAGCTACAATGCCCCCTATTAAATTCAAATAGTGGAAAGACTATAGCAGAGAAAAGCATTATATCCCATCAATAAAATATGAATCAGACCATGTTCATTCAGTGCCTAAAGTTCATGTGTTCCTAAGTCTTTCTTCTTTATTTTACACTAAATGAAAGACAAATAACCCAGCTGATCTAATAACACGGGTTCTCCTGGGAAGTGGGTATTTGGAAAACTTATATTTTGAAAAACATGTTTACAACCTTTGAATTTTTCTAAGTCCCTCTTCAAACTACTAGTTGGAGAACACTGTCACTGGAAAACAACCTAGTTAATGTAAGTACTTTAAAAATGACTAGCAGAAGGACTTCCAAGGAGAAAGTCTGAAAGAAATTAAAGCGTGTATATCTGAAGGCACATAAGCACCTTCTTCTCAGCTAAATGACCTCATAACCTTGAAAACAATGCTGAAAAATAAGGAGGGTCAGGCTTCAAAAAAAAAAAAAAAAATCCGAACCTTTAGAAGGCAGTGTAACTTAAAATGAACAAAGCACATAATTTCTTAATTACTCAAAAAAAAAAGCAATTTTTAAGGTTTAAAAATGGCATTAAGTATTTAAGAAAAACTTCTAATTCAAGCTAAGAGAAACAGCCAAATACACAAATGGAAACCTAGCTGCTACCAAAAGTGTACACTAAAATTAGGTTATTTTCTAAAGCTATATTAGCATAACGCATTTCAAAAGTCCTTAGGGTATTTTCAAAGATTCTGGAGTCAAGATTATTTCTATATTGATGACTAAGGTAGCTAGAAAGATAAAAGTAGGATACAATCTCTGTACATGTATTTAGAATGTAATACTGACTTTTTTCTGTGAGTGAAACTAAAAGCTAAAACAGTCTTAAGAACAGTTCATTATTAATACTTCATTAAGGGGATAAAATGATTACGATAAACGTATAACAAACATTCAAGTTTATATGAGTTTTAGGAAATGACTATCTTTGGGCTAAAATACAACCTAGTATTTATAGATAGCGGTCATAAGGTTCTAATCTATTATGAATAACTGGGATTGACTGATGCCAAGAATCATTCCTGATATAGTGAGAGTTTTGAGGAAAATAGTACTATGAATTGGACTGAGGCAGCCTCAATATTTTTCTTCTTTTTTTGGAAGGGACATATTTCTGATTCATTTCTGAATCTAAAATGTCTAAGCTTTTTTTCCTTTGGTGGGTTCAATACTTTGTCCACAAAAACCGGAACAACTCTTTCTCAAATTTACCACATCAAAGATCCATGTACCGAGTAAATTTTCAATACTGAAATGCTCCCCAAGAAATCAAGTTCTTAAAATGATATGAGGTCTGTAATGAACACTGAGACTAAGAAAAAAACTGCTTTTATATATGATAGAAATATTTGGACAAGGAATATATGAATTTCTGCCCCAATGATAAACCTGAAATTCCAAAATACAAATATTTCTCTATAAAATGTAGTGCAAGAGGAATGATAAAATCACAGTAAAAAAGGATAATGATTTTACTAGAAAACAACAAACTTTCCTACCTGTGTCTGAATCTCGTTCTTCATTTCTTGATGGGCTGATGGTAAAAGGAAGTTTACGTTTCATGGACGATTTTTCTTTCATCTCCTTGCCCACATCATTTCTATCAACTTTTGGAGTTTTGCTATAGGATGCAATCTTGTCTTTACTCTATTAAAAAATAAAACATGAATAAAGTTTTAATGATGCTAGCTAAGCAGTACAGTATTAAAAACACTTTATGAAGGAAATTTTCATACACAAAAGTTGAAAGGGTATTACAAGCTACCATCATATTCAATGTCCTCAAGGCCCACTTTCAACATGTTTTCTATTCTTTCACTTAGTAATATAATTTTAAATAACAGTAAAACAAAGTATCTTGAATAATAGAACTCTATGTCTAAGACAGACATCATCCAATAAACAAATATATAAATCAGAAAAAGAATTCTAGATTGAATTGAGTAGTGAAAATTACTGAAAAATAAAACCATCAAATTATTCCCCAGGTGTAAAGGAAAATCCTCTTAAGCTGTCTTTTCACTTCTGCTAATGAAATGGAGCTTCATAGGCATGCCTTTTGCTTACAATGCTGTTTTAAATGGTCAATTTTATTATTATTCTGGCATAGTGAGGCCAACAGGTCAGGAGACCACTGCCAGTGGAAAGAGAGTTTGTCACTCACAGCTCCCAAGAAAAGAGGGCATGTCACATGTGCAACGCGGTTTCTCCTGGGGAAGCACCTAGCCAGTTCAGGGAGGCAGAGGGAGGGAAGGCAGGCAAGCGGAAGCTTTAGTGTGGCTTCCACAGGAAAAGGCTAGGATAGCAAGCAGGTTTAGGGTTGGCTAGTCCACGTAACTTGTGCAGGGTCTGGGGTATATGTGTCACTTCTCTGGTTGTCTGGTACCTGACAGTTATTCTGGGGTAACCATCAGGGCAGGGGGACAGTGGTCCAGAGTATGAGAGTTGCTAGAGCTGGTGTTTTGGGATGAACCCTGGATTGCTGGTTTGCAAATGAAAGGTTTGGTCACAAATGAGCTATTTATTTTCTCTGGGAACTGAGTGGCCCTGGGAAGGACAGTCTGCCCAAGGTCAGTGAGGCCCCATATGTCCAAGTATCAGAAGTAAAAAGGCACGATTAATAAAAAGGTTAGCCAACATAGTTCAAGAGATCTGCCTTAGAAAATACAAATATTTTGTTATTAACAAAAGAATCTAAGAAAAACATTAAGAAGTCCCTTCTACCTTGCATATATGTTATGATACTGTTCTTTGACATAAACAAGTTAAAAGAAACCGTGTTAATGTGTTACATGAAAAGTGTTCGCAAGACTATATCAATCATGTCCTCCTATGTGATAATTTGGTGACTAGTGTGAATATTTATACAGGGCTTTTAAGATAGCCCAGCTGGTAAAGAATCCACCTGCAATGCAGGTGACTCCAGTTCGATTCCTGGGTCAGGAAGAGCCCCCGGAGAAGGGACAGGTTACCCATTCCAGTATTCTTGGGCTTCCCTGGTGGCTCAGACAGTAAAGAATCTGCCTGCAATGCAGGAGACCTAGGTTCAATCCCTGGGTTGGGAAGATTCCCTGGAGAAGGGAGCGGGTACCCACTCCAGTATTGTTGCCTGGAGAGGCTAGCAGGCTACAGTCCATGGTATCCCAAAGAGTTGGACACAATTGAGGAACTTTCACTTTAAGTGTGAATATTCTTACCTGCTACAAACTTAGTCTGTTCTCAAGTAAAACTGTCCTTAAAACTGTTACCTAAAAAAAGTGTTTTTGTGAGAATCTAACACTAAAAATTATTTCAGATCTGGGGAAAGTAACTTTCAAAAGAAATAGTTACTTCTGATTGTCCTGAAATTTCTGTATTATCAAATAGTATTTATATATTAATATAAATACTCTTGTCTATTCAGGAGAGGGTCACTGGCACATTCTTCTTTCATACGATGACATAATAATCTTAACAGATTTTTTCATTTTAAAATGTTAAGTGCTTTTCATTTACACTAATGTTTTTCTTAAAATAACCTACAATAGCCATCACACACAGCATGAAAGTATTAACAGTTAGCCAAGAATGACCTTCTATCACTGCTGATACTAAACAAGGTGTTGGTAGTCTTTACCAACTCAAGAAGATAGAAAAAAAGAAGTATAAATTTACCTGGAGAAAATTTAAAATATATATACATATATAAACCTTTGAAGGATACAAATCAAAATGTTAATGGCTATCTGTGGGTAAAAGCATTGCAGGTGTGCTGGGAGACAATCCACCATGGCTTTCTTGCATTTCTGTACTTCTAGCAAACAGAAGCACTAAATAAATCCCTTTGTTCTATCTTTTCAAAGTTATCTGTATACAGAACAGCCTTGGAAGACAGAGACAGTGTCTTCCTCTGCAGCAAAGGGTAGATTAGGTCTGTTCACTGTTCTATATAACTTCTCTCTTTAAGGGCTAAGGTCAGGTAGATTTACCTCCCATTAAAAAGATTTGGGGTTCCTCTCCTGTTACACAATCCACTGTATATGTAGTTGTCACTGGCTTTCACTACATCCTTTTGTGAGAAATAGGGCTCTAACAATAGACACAGACACTGATATATGGCTACTGCTATGGCTATGTGAAAAAAAACTTTCCTTTCTATCTGACCCAGGAGTCTCATGTCTTCTGCTAGAGTCCATGAAACTAATTAGCCTGCAAATAGGGTAGAGTAAAACCTCAAGATCCTTTATCTCAAACAAAGCAATTTCTATTTTCATTATGCTTATGTATTTTTAAATTTTTCTACAGTGAACATTACATATTTGAATAAAAAAAGTTCTCAATTATCATGTGAAGAGGACAGGAGATAATGAAGACTGAACCTTCACTGATGATGAAAAAGTAGATGATTAACATTCACTCTTTCACACTTCATGAATGTAACTCAAGATTTAGACTATCAGAAAATGTTTGATAAGAGATATTGCTTTGCAAATTATGAACACCAACTTATAGCTAGAAATGTTTCAGTGAAAAAATTTCTAAACTAAAACCAATGGGGGAAAAAATCCCACAGATTGTCAGTAAAAGGATAAAATATTTGAAGAATTTTGAGTAGGTATTTTTGATGAACCCCTAACTATTGTGATACTTAATAAGGTAATAAAATCACTTTATATAAAAAGCATATTGCTATGGAATTATTATTTAAAATATGGTCTATTTGAATGCATTTAAGAAATTAAATTTTGGTTCAGGTTATTTTTAAATTTAGAAATCTCTTAATAGCAATGTTTTGTGCTATGCTATAAATATGGTCTCTATTTACATAAGAGAACAACTACAGATTCATTTCTAAAAATTTTACGGAAGGAAAAACTCAGCAGAAGCTAGAAATTGGCTTCAAGGCCAATAACTCACTAAGAAAAGACAATCCTAAGAGTATGCTTTGCAAATAAATAAGTGAAAAAAGATAATCATGTCGCCTTCTCTCCTCCCCTCTAATTTTGTCATAAGAAACAATAGTAACAAATAGTATAAGCAAAAAACTGAGAATGGATATTATGGCCCTTCCTCAGCAGCTTTGGATGTCAAGCTGCTTGGAGATCCGGAGCATGGCAATACTAACCACCATGCACGCTGCTTCAGAGGGGCTTCTGACCCTTACACAAAAAATGATTAGACTGAGGCTGAGAACAGTTAAATATATCCCTTGGGGTAAGCCAACTGTTAATAACTAAAGAATTTAATAGTTTGTATTTATTCTTCCTATTTATTTTATAAACCTAATGATTAGTAAGCATTCTTAACTTACCTAAGGAATGTTTTTAACAGAAATATATAGTATAAGTTTTTGCTTTTTTGCTTGCCTCTACAGTTTTAAGAAATCACACTTTTATGAAGGCAATACTCAGGACTACTACATACAATAGTGGCAATCATCAAAAAATAAAACAATTACCTAGAAGACTAAAAGCTTCAACAATTTTGGCCTTATAAATTCAAATCCAAAACCTGACATCAAGCAACCTTCACTACACTTAAGCATTTAGAAGTGAAAGTTCTAATTCTCTCCTCAAATCTAACATTGCATCCTGTCCCCACAACTCTGAGATTTCCTCTATCCAGATCATGGTAAGGTATCTCCACTGACAAAACCCAACAACTTCATCTTTCCCATTCACCGCTGCGGCATCTGGCCACTCTCGGCTGTGCACCTCCGCTTCTCTCTTGTCCTCTCCTGATCCCTCCTAAAATGCGTGAATTCCTCAGGGTATACTCTCCTCCACTCCTGCCCCATTCTCTTTGGGTGACATCATCATACCTACAGGTCACTTTTCCACAATTCTCATACTTTTAATTTTCTTTTAGCTGTTCTTAGCTCTACTCTCGTTATGTCTACTTATACTTCTATTGGATGTTCCGACCTCATTCAACAAGTACAAACCAAACATACTTCCTGAAAAAACCTCTTGCTTTTCCTGAGTGCCCTCTCAGGGAACAGTCCAATCAACCTCAGCATGGACCCAGACCACTTTTCTACATACACAGGTAATTCAGTGTTTTTCAGAACTGCCAATTCTTTCTATCCTCATAGTCACTGCCCATACTGCCTCCTCCTTGGATTTTTAAATACTACTACTGATCTCTGCTACAGCCCTTCCCTTTGGCTCACTGGCTACAGGATAAATGTCAAGATCTTTAGCAAGGAAAACAAGGCCATAATAAACTGGTCCCTGTCTAAAGCTTATTTCCTATCCTCCATCCTTCATAGGCTACACCCTAACTTTGTGTGCAGTACTTTAATAGACTCTTGTCTTTTTTATATCTCCTGCTTAAGACTACTATTTACTCTCATTTTCCTGTCACATATGTACTTATCCACAGAATCCAGATTACGTATCTTTTCCACTGTGAGACCCCCTGAACACCCATAAACTGGCTGGTTTTCTCCTTTGTCCCATCACTGTACACTTGAACACTTTCATTAGAGTGCTTCCTACAATGGTACACAAGTCCACAAAGTGTGGTCCCTTAGATTATTTCAGGGACCTGCAAGGTCAGAAATAAGCTCAAAATAACACATAAGATGTCAGTGTATCTTTGTCTCCCATTCTCTAAAAAGTGTGTATTTGACTCTTAAGACTATGTGACAAGAGATAGCTGAACTCATGGACTGCAGAAGCAAATAATTTCAATATCTTTCTGTTAAGCCACACATTAAAGATATTTTGCAAAACTAATGACACTCTTCTCCCTGATACTGTCTTGGATTATATAGTTTCATAAAAATATATTCTTAATATGTAACAGTTTTTAGACTAATTATTAAACACATAAATTTCTCCTCAGTTTTCATTTCTGATTATGTAAATGTCAATCAGTTCAGTTCAGTCGCTCAGTCGTGTCCGACTCTTTGCAACCCCGTGAATCACAGCACGCCAGGCCTCCATGTCCATCATCAACTCCCGGAGTTCACTCAGACTCACGTCCATTGAGTCGGTGATGCCATCCAGCCATCTCATCCTCTGTCGTCCCCTTCTCCTCCTGCCCCCAATCCCTCCCAGCATCAGGGTCTTTTCCAGTGAGTCAACTCTTCGCATAAGGTGGCCAAAGTACTGGAGCTTCAGCTTTAGCATCATTCCTTCCAAGGAATTCCCAGGGCTGATCTCCTTCAGAATGGACTGGTTGGATCTCCTTGCAGTCCAAGGGACTCTCAAGAGTCTTCTCCAACACCACAGTTCAAAAGCATCAGTTCTTCGGCACTCAGCCTTCTTCACAGTCCAACTCTCACATCCATACATGACCACAGGAAAAACCATAGCCTTGACTAGATGGACCTTTGTTGGCAAAGTAATGTCTCTGCTTTTGAATATGCTATCTAGGTTGTGAGATGAGTGCAATTGTGCGGTAGTTTGACCATTCTTTGGCATTGCCTTTCTTTGGGATTGGAATGAAAACTGACCTTTTCCAGTCCTGTGGCCACTGCTGAGTTTTCCAGATTTGCTGGCATACTGAGTGCAGCACTTTCACAGCATCATCTTTCAGGATTTGAAACAGCTCAACTGGAATCCCATCACCTCCACTAGCTTTGTTCATAGTGATGCTTTCTAAGGCCCACTTGACTTCACATTCCAGGATGTCTGGCTCTAGGTGAGTGATCACACCATCATGATTATCTTGGTCGTGAAGATCTTTTTTGTACAGTTCTTCTGTGTATTCTTGCCACCTCTCCTTAATATCTTCTGCTTCTGTTAGTCCATACCATTTCTGTCCTTTATCTAGCCCATCTTTGCATGAAACGTTCCCTTGGTATCTCTAATTTTCTTGAAAAGATCTTTAGTCTTTCCCATTCTGTTGTTTTCCTCTGTTTCTTTGCATTGATCGCTGAGGAAGGCCTTCTTATCTCTCCTTGCTATTTTTTGGAACTCTGCATTCAGATGCTCGTATCTTTCCTTTTCTCCATTGCTTTTCGCTTCTCTTCTTTTCACAGCTATTTGTAAGGCCTCCCTAGACAGCCCTTTTGCTTTTTTGCATTTCTTTTCCATGGGGATGGACATCCATAGTTCATAGTTCAACCTCCGTCCATAGTTCATCAGACACTCTATCAGATCTAGTCCCTTAAATCTATTTCTCACTTCCACTGTATAATCATAAAGGTTTAGAGGTTTAGAGGGCCTAAATTAAATAAGAATAAAGAAGGATAGTTGTAAAAGGGCAGAATCACTGGCAAGGACTAATAAGGAACAACAAAAACAGTTAACATTTATTGAGTACTTACTGTGTAACAAGCATTGTATTAGATACAATATTTTAGTCATTTCACTGTCACAACGATTCTATAAAGTACCACTGTCCTCTATTACATTGAGGTTGGAAAAATTACTTACAATTTATCCAAAGTTACAGATATGGAAAACTGAATAACTACTTATTTGTGTGTTTTGCTACCAGGAGTCAGGGGGAAGAAATAACAAATGACTGTGAAGTCTTGGATCCCCCACCCCATGATTATTTCTCAAGTTAATTGCACAATCTTAGTAATTTTGTTATTATAGGGAATGAAAAACAATCTCACCCCCAGGATTTGCCTTCCATACTACTTTTTGTTTTATGGATAATTATTAATATTAAAAATACTAAATCATGGGGATTCCCTGGCACCCTAATTCAGTGGTTAGGACATCTAACTACTTCACTGTGGAGGGCCAGGTTCAACCCCTGGAAGGGGAACTAAGATCTGGCCAGCTTCTAGGTATGCCCAAAATTAAATAAATAAACCTACAATTAGAAAAGTTTTTTAAAAAGTAAATAAAAGTACTAAATCAGGAGGTTTTTTTTTTCCCACAATTTCCAAAGAGTCGACAAAATCTTTAGCATAATCATATACCTTTCTTCCATATGGTTTTTCTACCATATTGCTGTCACTGTCAGAATTTTCACTCTGAACTGGTTTTGTGAACCCAGATTTGGGCATCTTATAGCTGTTCAGCTAGCTTCTTCTTCTGTCAGTCTTCTCATCCTGGATCTGTAAAGAATGGATATATAATGGTTATTTGTAAAGGTATGCAATAAAACCTACTTAAAGTTTATGCACCACAATTAGTACAATTTGGTTTCCTCTATGTCTCTATAAGGTCATTTCTTAGGTAGGTTATCTTAGCCTAAAGTAAGCTTCCATTCAACGATCTAAGGTTTTAATTAAAGATCTCCTATTCAAGTCCATTCAGCTTGCCACTGAAAAGAAGAAAACTACTATTTAATTGCTTCCCATCTTCTCTAGACTAGTATCTAACCTTAGTTTTTGGGGTAACCAGCCATGTCGAAGTGGAAGTTAAGTGTCTGTCATCCCGTCCAGCATGGCTCCAGCAGCTGGAGCTCGTAACAGATTCTCTGGTAGTTCTGCATTGGTCTGGAAATTATTTCTAATTATTTCTAGGTATGATGAGTAATTTTACAACATCTAATGCTATTTTAAATAAAGTCCTCACTACTTAAAATTCCCAGAGTGGTTTCTTTTCATTCACTGAACTCCAAGACAGCCCCAGGTGTTTAGTCACTCTATAGCCTATACACTGATTTAATCCTTATCATATTGCAATTGTCATTTTACATATTGTTTTCTTTCCAACTTGTTCAGTCTTCTGTCCCTGCTCTACAAACTGATTTAACAGATCAAAGAGCCTCTTGGAAGCTTTTTGCTTGAGAGATCCAGAAAAAATTCCAAAAAGTGGATTTTACAATACAAAACAGGTAGCCATGAGGCTAGACCTGTGTTGCTGTCTGTTAGCCACACAAGGTGTTGAAAGTTAATTAAAAATTGCTCCCACACTACACAGTGCATCTGTACTGTTGGCACCGTTATCTGTTCTTTGACCACAGAAAGCTCTCCTGCACAGCCTTCGGCTACACTGAGGCTGTCGGCCAGCAGGAGCAGGGGCCACAGCAACAAGCATAACGACTGACAACCTTAATTTTAACTACTTCATGCTGTAAACTTCCTGTAAGGGGGTATGGATTTAAGTAAGATACATTCTAGGATCTATACGAATTATTAAAATCTAGACATTCGGAATAGAAAATTAGTAAAAATCTATATTCTTCAAATTGGTGCTTTAAAATTTGTGGTTTCAATAGAAACATAACCAAAATATCCTTAAGTGAACTGAGTTAATTGGTAAATTATCAAAACTAGTTTAAATTAACCTGAAAGTAGCCAAATTAGAGTATACTGCAACACATTAAACTTCCAGAATTCAAATAGTTCAAATCTTTCATTTTATAGAATAGGAAGCAAACTTGAAGAAACAAAGGGAAAATACTGACACTATACCAAAGAGGCAAAGTTTCCCTTGGGGCCATTTAACTGTTTCTACTGCTTTTGAACTGTGGTGTTGGAGAAGACTCTTGAGAGTCCCTTGGACTGCAAGGAGATCCAGCCAATCCATTCTGAAGGAGATCAGCCCTGGGTGTTCTTTGGAAGGAATGATGCTAAAGCTGAAACTCCAGTACTTTGGCCACCTCATGCGAAGAGTTGACTCACTGGAAAAGACCCTGATGCTGGGAGGGATTGGGGGCAGGAGGAGAAGGGGACGACAGAGGATGAGATGGCTGGATGGCATCACCGACTCGATGGATGTGAGTCTGAGTGAACTCTGGGAGTTGGTGATGGACATGGAGGCCTGGTGTGCTGTGATTCATGGGGTCGCAAACAGTCAGACACAACTGAGCGACTGAACTGAACTGTTACTATATAAAGAGTCATTTAAACATAGCACTGTCCTCAAAGCCAGCTCTATGCAAAGCTTACAGAGTTAGAGTTAAAGTCATATCTAAACAGAAAAATTCTGATTCAAAAGCAAAAATAAGCTGCATAGTATCAACATGCACTAACCCAGGTGAGACTATGAAGATAAAGCACTATCTCTTTTGTAGATCAAGTGAAACAAGTCACTGGTGAATGAAGAAATGTCATGAATATTTTTTAAAATTAAAATTAAACATGGCAATAATATTGTATTAATAGACTTAGAAAAAGCTATTATTATTCAATAACTGTATTTGGAAAATCTCAGGAGCAAGAAAACTGACAAGTGGATTTTTAAAATATTACTTTAGTCAATCAAGTATTTGATATATAATTAGGTTCTGGCCCTAAGATATATAATGTAATCATTAGAATGATCGATGCCCAAAGAGGTGATCAAAATCACATTGGGTAAGTAAAACTTGAATCGTTAAAAATGTACACATAACCCAACAGAAGGCAGAAACAGAAATACTGAGGAATGAAAAAGAGAAGGAACACACAAAACAGTAAAAAAATGATAGACCTAATCGAAACATAGCAACAATTATATAAAATGCAAATACTAAAAATACCAATTAAAAGACACAGATTGTCAAAGAGGGAAACAATGATCAAACTATGTACTACTAAAATTCACTTCAAATATAATGGTATGAGTAGATTAAAAGTAAAAGAATGGGAAAAGATATACCATGCAAGCATACTCCAAGGAAAGCTGGAGTAACTATATTAATATCAAACAAAACAGATCTCAAAGCAAAGAAGGACATTACATATTAACATACTGATAAAAGGACCAGTTCATGGAACATATATCTAACTAGCAACAGAGCTTCAAAGTGCAGGAAAGAAAACCCAACAAAACTGACAGAAGAAATAACCAAATTGATAGTTATAGTTAGAGGCTCACTACTAAGTAAGACAGAATATCAACAAAGATATAAAAGGACTGAAAAAATGCCATCAATGTGAACTGACTGGATTTAATTGATATTTATAGAAAAATCTTCAAGAAAATTTTATACAAAAATTTCTCAAGCTAATTAGATATCAAGGGAACATTTCATGCAAAGATGGGCACAATAAAGGACAGAAATGGTATGGACCTAACAGAAGCATTAGATATTAAGAAGAGGTGGCAAGAATACACAGAAGAACTATACAAAAAAGATCTTCACAACCCAGATAATCACAATGGTGTGATCACCAACCTAGAGCCAGACATCCTGGAATGCAAAGTCAAGTGGGCCTTCGGAAGCATCACTACGAATAAAACTAGTGGAGGGGATGGCATTCCCATTGAGCTATTTCAAATCTTAAAAGACGATGCTATTGAAGTGCTGCACTCAATATGCCAGCAAATTTAGGTAACTCAGCAGTGGCCACAGGACTGGAAAAGGTCAGTTTTCATTCCAATCCCAAAGAATGTTTAAACTATCGAACAATTGCACTCAGTTCACACACTAGCAAAGTAAAGCTCAAAATTCTCCAAGCCAGGCTTCAACAATATGTGAACTGTGAACTTCCAGATGTTCAAGCTGGTTTTATAAAAGGCAGAGGAACCAGAGATCAAATTGCCAACATCCGCTGGATCATCGAAAAGCAAGAGAGTTCCAGAAAAACATCTGCTTCTGCTTTATTGACTACACCAAAGCCTTTGACTGTGTGGATCACAACAAACCGTGGAAAATTCTTAGAGATGGGAATACCAGACCACCTGACCTGCCTCCTGAGAAATCTGTATGCAAGTCAAGAAGCAACATGTAGAACTGGACAAGGGAACAACAGACTGGTTCCAAATTGGGAAAGGAGTATGTCAAGGCTATATATTGTCATCCTGTTTATTTAACTTATAGGCAGAGTACATCATGAGAAATGTTGGACTGGATGACGCACAAGCTGCAATCAAGATTGCCGGGAGAAATATCCATAACCTCAGATATGCATATGACACTACCTTTATGGCACAAAGTGAAGAAGAACTACAGAGCCTCTTGATGAAAGTGAAAGAGGAGAGTGAAATAGCTGACTTAAAACTCAACATTCAGAAAACGAAGTCATGGCATCTGGTCCCATCACTTCATGGCAAATAGATGGGGAAATAATGGAATCAGTGACAGATTATCTTTTTGTGCCCCCAAATCACTGCAGATGGTGACTGCAGCCATGAATTTAAAAGATGCTTGCTCCTTGGAAGGAAAGTTAAGACCAACCTAGACAGCATATTAAAAAGCAGAAACATTACTTTGCCAACAAAAGTCCATCTAGTCAAAGCTATGGTTTTTCCAGTAGTCATGTACAGATGTGACAGTTGGACTACAAAGAAAGTTGAGCACTGAAGAACTGATGCTTTTGAACTGTGGTGTTCAAGAAGACTTTTCAGAGTCCCTTGGACAGCAAAGAGATCCAATCAGTCCATCCTAAAGAAAATCAGTCCTGAGCATTCACTGGAAGGTCTCATGCTGAAACCGAAACTCCAATATTGGCCACCTGTTGCGAAGAACTGACTCATTGCAAAAGACCCTGATGTTAGGAAAGACTGAAGGCAGGAGGAGAAGAGGACAATAGAGGATGAGATGGTTGGATGGCATCACCAACTCGATGGACCTAAGTCTGAGTAAGCTCTAGGAGCTTGTGATGGACAGGAAATCTGGCATGCTGCAGTCCATGGGGTTGCAAAGAGTTGGACACGACTGAGCAACTCAACTGATTTGAAATAAAAGAGAGAAAACCTATAAAATCAAAATAATCAATGAAAGGGGGAGCATTACTACAGATACTAAAAATACCAATAGGTAAAGGAAAATAGGGGAACATCACAAACTTTATACTAATAAATGCAAATTAAATGAAATAGACAAAATCCTTGAAAGGTACACACTACCAAAGTTCAATGAACAAGACAATCTCAATAGGTCAATACTTTTTAAATGACTCAATTTCATATTTAGAAAAAACAAAACTCCTAGCATCAATGGTGAACTCTACAAAATTCTACAAAACTCTCCTGAAAAGGAAAGAGAATATATTTTATGAGTCTAGCAATACTCTGATAGCAAAATCAGTCTTTTACAAGAAATTCCAGAGCAATATACTTTATAATCATATAACAAAACTGTCAATCAAATTTTAGTAAACTTGTAAAAATTAGTAAATTAGTAAAAAAAAAATCCAACTACATAAAAAAAGATAATGCATCATGACTACGTGGGATTTATATAAGGAATCTGAGGTCAGCTTAATGGCAATCGATCTAGGTAATTCACTGTATTAACAGACTAAGAGGAATATCCATTTCAACAGATGCAGAAAAAGCATCCATCCATCCGTAACATCTAGCAGAAAACACAGGAGACTATTTTAGTGATCTTGGGTTAGCCAAGATTTCTTAAATAGGCAATGAAAAGCAAAAATATATTACAAAAGAAAATATATGGATTAAGTGGGACTTCACAGAGGAAACTCTTGCGCTTTAAATGACACTATTAAGCAAATGAAGAACAAGACATACAGGGAGAAAATATTTGCAAACTATGTCTTTATAAAAGACTTTTATCCAGAATATATAAATAAATAACAAATCAATCAGGATAATCCAACCTTAAAAGAACGAAAGATTTAAACAGTCCATCAAAGAATATACAGAAAAAGATGTTCAATCTCATTAGTCATGAGGAACATAATAATGAGATACCATTGTATGTCCAAGAGAACGGCTAATATTAAACAGTAAGGAAGACCAAGTATTGGTGAAGGTGTTGGGGAACCAAAACTCTTATACAGCCAAGGGTTAGAAGGCAAGGCAAACTGCTGCTGCTAAGTCACTTCAGTCGTGTCCGACTCTGTGTGACCCCATAGACAGAAGCCCATCAGGCTCCCCGATCCCTGGGATTCTCCAGGCAAGAACACTGGAGTGGGTTGCCATTTCCTTCTCCAATGCATGAAAGTGAAAAGTGAAAGTGAAGTTGCTCAGTCGAATCCAACTCTTAGCGACCCCCATGGACTGCAGCCTACCAGGCTTCTCTGTCCATGGAATTTTCCAGGCAAGAGTACTGGAGTAGGGTGCCATAGCCTTAGTATAGCGCTTTACAAGTGAAAGTATTGGTGCTATGTTCCCAAAGCTAAGAAGAGTTACTCTTTACTTCTATCCTTTGTACGATAGTTTTGGTGACTATTACAACACTGCTTGTTGTTCAATCTCCTTGCCCTAAGACTGCAGAGAGACAGCAATACCTGTTAAGGGCCAGCTGTCTGCAAGCTCTATGAAAGACTCCCTTTGCTCTCTAACAGCTGCTGCTGCTGCTAAGTCACTTCAGTCGTGTCCGACTCTGTGTGACCCCATAGACGGCAGCCCACCAGGCTCCCCCGTCCCTGGGATTCTCCAGGCAAGAACACTGGAGTGGGTTGCCGTTTCCTTCTCCAATGCATGAAAGTGAAAAGTGAAAGAGAAGTCGCTTAGTCGTGTCCGACCCTCAGCGACCCCATAGACTGCAGCCTTCCAGGTTCCTCCATCCATGGGATTTTCCAGGGAAGAGTACTGGAGTGGGGTGCCATTGCCTTCTCCGGCTCTCTAACAGCCAAAACAGTCAAAAAGTTTTGATTCTACCTTTTCAAAGGTGTTTCTTCCTTTACAATAAATACATTCTTGCTTCTTATAGACCAAAGGGAAAGGGAAGTCGCTAAGCCGTGTCCAACTCTTAGGGACCCCATGGACTACAGCACACTAGGCTCCTCTGTCCATGGGATTTTCCAGGCAAGAGTATTGGAGTGGGGTGCGAATGCCTTCTCCGAGAAGGAGAAGACCAAGGAGACTATGTATTAATCTGACAGCAACTTAATTCTGGGGCTGACAATCCATAAATGTATGCTATTATATTCAGGAGTTTTTCTACTCTACTTAATCACAGTAGTAAAACATATATTTTTCTAAAAGTGATTCAGCATTCTAAGTTTTTTTAAAATGATGTTCCTGTTTGTGATCATTCAAGGGATACTAAAAAAAAATTATCTTTAATAGTATTGCTATCTGAATAGCTTTGTTTCTAATAAACTATTCCAGTTGCTCTTCAGAAGTACCAGGAGAGCAAATGTATGTACGTCAAAAACTTGAGTATAAACTAAACTCCTTTGGATGAAGAAACTGCATATATGCCATTTATTCTTTTAGTGTGAGCACTTTAAGAACAAAGGTTGTGTTTTTTTTTTTTTTAAGCTGAGTCAAAATTATACCAAAAACTCATTAAATTTCTTACACAGTGGTGAGTAATGAATGGGTGAATATTTCTGGTTGGTTAGTATCACTGTCTTGAACCATCTATATATTCAGTGTCACCTTCCACTGTTCCCACTTCCTACATGCATGCTACTCTCAAAAACACACTTAGAAATTTCAACACTTCTCTAAATAGTCACAGAATCTGTACTTAGTACCAGTTACATCATTTGGTTACTAGTAAAAAAACTGAATCCATTAACAACTTAAATTTATTAAGCTAATAAACAATAGTGGCCCCAAAAGTTCTCGATGATAAGTGCTACACATTTAGTAGGTCTGAAATAGATGCAGGAATTTGTCCTTTCAATAAATATCCCAGTGGTTCTTATCATCAGGGAAGTTTGAAAAACAAATTAAATGATGGATCATTTTTAATGATCATTTGTAATTATATAAAAGATCTCAGAAAAGAATTCACTTAGAAAAATTAAAAATAGGGGATTTCCCTACCATACTAAACACAATATGTATGTATGTGGGTGTGTGGGCTACCATCTAATTTTAAAATAACCACATCAGGCAGCTTGATAGTCTCATTAAAAACAAAACAAAACATTTTACTATCATTTCCTTTTTTTCACAGGATGATAATTCTTTGGAAGAGTATTTTAACTTACAATGAAATGGATTCTGAAGAGCATTCAAGCACTGGTATCATCACTAGTTTGTTCCTCTACAGGTTGTTAGTTATGCCATAAACACTCCATAGCTTTCTTCTCCTAGGTTTATCTATTTTTTACAGGAAGATTTTAGAGCAACCATTAGTTTCTTGTCACTGCTTATTAATTATAACATTTAATACTGGCTTCCCTGGAAGTTGATTTTTTCTTCTACTCTAGACAGAAAAATTGTTATTGTTTTTTTGTATTTTAAGTTTGAAATAGTCTCAACAGAAGCCTATAAACCACAGTTAACATTTCTTTTTTTTAGATTACAAGTAGAAAATGATTTAAGTTCTATTCAATTCTTTCAGCTTAGTTCAGTTGTTCAGTCATGTCCAACTCTTTGCGACCCCATGGACTGCAGCACACCAGGCCTCCCTGTCCATCACCATCTCCCAGAGCTTGCTCAAATTCATGTCCATAGAGCTGACGATGCCATCCAACCATCTCATCCTCTGTCATCCCCTTCTCTTCTTGCCTTCAGTCTTCCCAGAATCCAGGTCTTTTCCAATGAGTCAGTTCTTTGCAAAGTAGTGAAGCTTCAGCATCAGTCCTTCCAATGAATATTCAGGATATTCAGGACTGATTTCCTTTAGGATGGACTTCCTTTAGGTTCGATTTCTTTGCAGTCCAGGGGATTCTCTAGAGTCTTTTCCAACAACATAGTTCAAAAGCATCAATTCTTCGGTGCTCAGCTTTCTTTATGGTCCAACTTTTAACATCCATACATGACTACTGGAAAAACCATAGCTTTGACTAGATGGACTTTTGTTGGCAAAGGAATGTCTCTGCTTTTTAATATACTGTCTAGGTTGATCTTAACTTTTCTTCCAAGGAGCAAGCATCTTTTAATTTCATGGCTGCAGTCACCATCTGCAGTGATTTTAGAGCCCCCAAAGATAAAATCTGTCACTGAATCCATTATTTCCCCATCTATTTGGCATGAAGTGATGGGACCAGATGCATTTATCTTAGTTTTTTGAGTGTTGAGTTTTAAGCCAGCTCTTTTACTCTCTTCTTTCACTTTTATCAAGAGGCTCTTTAGTTCCTCTTTCGCTTTCTCCCATAAGGGTGGTGTCATCTGCATAGCTGAAGTTTACTGATATTTCTCCTAGCAATCTTGATTCCAGCTTGTGCTTTACATTTAAATGTAACTTTAAACAGTATTTTCTAAACTGATTTTTCAAAGCCTCCTTCACTGAGATCTCTAGAAACTGCTTTTGAGAGGGCGGCGTAAAATCACAACTGGAAGAAAGCTACATATCTCAAATCTCTTGACCTGTGTAAGGTGGTGAAAAAGATCTCATCGTCCATCTACCTTATCAAATTCTTTTTAGTAGGCAAAATCATTCCACAAATTCTCTTGGATTACACACACATTTGCTTTAGCAAAAGGAGCCTTATCAATTCATTTCTGAGACACAATGCACGCTTGATGCTTGAGGGACACAATGCATGCATGCCCCCCAAAGGTCCAGTTTGTTGGAAATCTGCCAAATATTATTGTTGATATAAATGTATATCATTACTCACAAAGTTTAATCAAACAAGTGTAACAAGAACAGCAGAAGCAAATACAACTAACTCAAGAACAATGGTACACACAGATAAGCATCCTTTCTGAAAGCAAGGCAACTGCAGTGATGTTAAGTCTTGCGTGCAGGTCAGACAGAATAACTACTCTGGCTCTTCAATAAACATTTCTAAGTTTCTCTTTCTTATTTATGAACTGCCTGTTATACTAAAGCTTAAAGCTAACTATTTGGGGAGAAGTTTATCTTCTTAGCAGAGAGTACAAAATTGCCAACAGGAAGAGTCCAACCTTTGTTAAGAAGATACTCTGAAAAGCTACTCCAAATAAACTTTGGTACCATGTCTGTGGGGGAAAAACTATTCAACATGTCAAAAGAAGGGCAAGTTAAAAGACAAAGGAGAGAGAGAGGACGCTGGTGGGTTATAGGCAGGATAAGAATGAGAGAAAAAACACCTTTGGTTGGCAGTACAGATGTAGAATTTTCGAGAACAGAAATGGATAACAGAAACTGTGAAGCTGTATGCTATGGTAAAAACCGACAGAAGTGTTCCTTTAAGAATTAAAGAAAAGTCTCTTTGAGACATTTCCTAGTCTTTCACCTTCAGTGAGTACTGGAACCTCCGAACCAGTGCTTTAAGCACCATTTTATTCTGTTGTCTTTAGTCACTCTTTCAACTGTAAGTCTGACTTAAAAATTCTTCATTGGGGAATCACAAACACTAGGCTTTTGTCTTTAGCTTCCATCTAAAAAACCAGAAGAGACCTAATTCAGTGTGCCAGCTAGTCTTCCCAATTAAGTTATCAGATATACTTGGCTTTAGCATAGCTCCAGAGTTACTTGGCAATGTACTTTTTTAAGAATGCATTTTTACCAAGGTAGTGGGGGCAGAAGAGAGAATTTTCCTACGATTGGACTAAGATAAGTAGAAGTTTAAAAAAGGTCAAAAACAAAGCAAAACACCACCCCTAAGAGAAAACAAGCAGAACAAAGTTACGGACACCAAGACATAGTAATGGAAAAATACAGACTATACAGATTAAAACAACTGAAACATAAACACAGATGCAACAAAGTGACAGTTTAAAATAATGCTTTCTCTCATTTCAACCCTAGGCTGATATTAATTTAAAGATGATCAAACTGTGCTGGCAGTATTTTTACGTTTGATTAGGTGCTCCCTGACTGACATTACTACTTTTATGACATTTCAATTTACTCAAAATATGCTGTTCTTTTAGGCTCATGCCAAATGGTAATTCAAACTTGCTTGCTTATCAGAAGCAAAGCAGAATACTTTTTTAAAGATACAGACTTTAACTTCTTTAGATCCACTGAAACGATAACTGGGGAGGCAAGACAAACACCACTCTTTGAAAAGCTCCTTTGTTGCTGCCAGAGGAAGAGGGAAAACAGGGACTGGCTGCTCGATGGGTACAGGGTTTCTTTCTGGATGAAGAAAATGTTCTGGAATTAGTGGTGACTGTTGTAAAGTACTATAACTATACTTAAAACCACTGAATTGTACAATTACATTATAGGAATTTTATTTCACTAAAAAAATCTCCCTGGAAGTACACGTTAGCAATTCTGAAATCACTACACATGTCCTCTGGAAACAAACACTTGAGAAAACGGACAGTGGATGGTAGGAGATGGTCTTCTCACCACGGGAACAGGACGCTCCAGACAGGCAGGTCAGGAGAAGGATGGAATGCGGCAGAGGATTACTGTCTGAGACACAATACGAATTCATGTCTAGTTTGATGTAAGACGGTACAGAAAAACCTGAAGGATCTTTTTGGCCAACCCAATGGCTACAGTTACACACAGAAGTATTCATAGATATACATATACAGAATTAGTACACATACATATATTCCTTCCTGTCAGCTAAGGGAGCCCAGAAGCAACAATACCTCACTAACAAGGAGCACACCTAAGATCTTGGTTACTGTTACTTTTCTCCAATGAAAAGATTCTGGGCTCCTTAGAGAAATGGCTGATCCTAAGACTGAAGCAGGACACAGACAAAGTAAGTCTGGAGACTCTCATACTGCCAGAGTAAGGAGGTGCTCAAAAAATATGTAAACATACATAGTTAACAATGGGAATATATCAAAGGGATAGAGACATCAACTGAAGGAGGTCCCCACTGGCAAACTCACGATAATCTGAGCAACAGAGTAAGTAAAACAGTACTGGGTTATAATCCAAGGTATAAATATCTGTGTCCATACTGACACAAATAAATGATTAAGACAAAGAATAGGAGAGAACAAATTTTCCATGAAGAATTCCAGGTAGTTCCTGGGGATTTTCTGCTCTCAAGATGGTAGGACATAACGCCCTACTGTTAAGTGTGGGCCACACAGTAACTTCCTTCCACAGGATACAACATGGAAAGGGGAGGCAGGAGTAAGTTGAAAAACCTTACAAATTCTAATTCAGCAAGGTGATCAAAGATAGCATCAGTAGTGATAAATCATGTTGACAGTATATACCTTTTTGATAACATGTGGTTAAAAGGGCATTTTACCTCGGTAATCTTCCTTCTCAAAATGCATAACCCCATGCTTTTCACAGGAAAAATAAAAAGTGAATTTCAATAGTGGGACATCTTACAAAATCACCTGACCAGTACTCTATAAAACTCTCAAGGTCATCAAAAACAACAAACTGAGAAACTGTCACAGCCATGAGCACTTAAGGAGACATGATGACTATATTCAATCAGGTATCATGAACAGGATCCTGGAACAGAAAATGAAATTAGGTAAAAACTACAGAGATCGGAATACAGGATGGATTGTAGTTAATAAGAATGTATCAATTATACAAATGTATACAAAAGACTGATCACAGAGGACACTGGGGTGAGGTACACAGGAACTCTGGTCTATCTCTGCAATTCTTTTTTTTTTTTTCTTAAATCTCTGCAGTTCTTCTGTGTATCTAAAACTATTCTAAAGCAAACAGGTTATTTTACAAAGAAGTTCCCCAGGTAGTTTTAAGAAAGGCAATGCCAAAGAATGCTCAAACGACTGCACAACTGCACTCATCTCACATGCTAGTAAAGTAATGCTCAAAATTCTCCAAGCCAGACTTCAGCAATACGTGAACCGAGAACTCCCTGATGTTCAAGCTGGTTTTAGAAAAGGCAGAAGAACCAGAGATCAAATTGCCAACATCCGCTGGATCATGGAAAAAGCAAGAGAGTTCCAGAAAAACATCTATTTCTGCTTTATTGACTATGCCAAAGCCTTTGACTACTGTGTGGATCACAATCAACTGTGGAAAATTCTGAGAGAGATGGGAATACCAGACCACCTGACCTGCCTCTTGAGAAACCTGTATGCAGGTCAGGAAGCAATAGTTAGAACTGGACATGGAACAGACTGGTTCCAAATAGGAAAAGGAGTCCATCAAGGCTGTATACTGTCACCCTGCTTACTTAACTTCTATTCAGAGTACATCATGAGAAACGCTGGACTGGAAGAAACACAAGCTGGAATCAAGATTGCCGGGAGAAACCTCAATAACCTCAGATATGCAGATGACACCACCCTTATGGCAGAAAGTGAAGAGGAACTAAAAAGCCTCTTGATGAAAGTGAAAGAGGAGAGTGAAAAAGTTGTCTTAAAGCTCAACATTCAGAAAACGAAGATCATGGCATCCGGTCCCATCACTTCATGGGAAATAGATGGNAAGATTGCCGGGAGAAACCTCAATAACCTCAGATATGCAGATGACACCACCCTTATGGCAGAAAGTGAAGAGGAACTAAAAAGCCTCTTGATGAAAGTGAAAGAGGAGAGTGAAAAAGTTGTCTTAAAGCTCAACATTCAGAAAACGAAGATCATGGCATCCGGTCCCATCACTTCATGGGAAATAGATGGGGAAACAGTGGAAACAGTGTCAGACTTTATTTTTTTGGGCTTCAAAATCACTGCAGATGGTGAGTGCAGCCATGAAATTAAAAGACGCTTACTCCTTGGAAGAAAAGTTATGACCAATCTAGATAGTATATTCAAAAGCAGAGACATTACTTTGCCAACTAAGGTCTGTCTAGTAAAGGCTATGGTTTTTACAGTAGTCATATATGGATGTGAGAGTTGGACTGTAAGAAGGCTGAGTGCCGAAGAATTGATGCTTTTGAACTGTGGTGTTGGAGAAGACTCTTGAGAGTCCCTTGGACTGCAAGGAGATCCAACCAGTCCATTCTGAAGGAGATCAGACCTGGGTGTTCACTGGAAGGACTGATGCTAAAGCTGACACTTCAGTACTTCGGCCACCTCATGTGAAGAGTTGACTCACTGGAAAAGACTCTGATGCTGGGAGGGACTGGGGCAGGAGGAGAAGGGGACGACAGAGGATGAGATGGCTGGATGGCATCACTGTCTTGATGGACGTGAGTCTGAGTGAACTCCGGGAGGTGGTGATGGCCAGGGAGGCCTAGCATGCTGTGATTCGTGGGATCACAAAGAGTCGGACACAACTGAGCGACTGAACTGAACTGAAAGCAACATTTCCCTTGACCTTTTCACAGAAAGCACCTGCATACCTACCCCTGAGTCACTCCACTCCATACTGACTTTTCTTCATTGACAGCCTTTCTCTCTGCCTCAAAATCTGGCCCATTTTGGTTTTCTTGTCTCTTTTCCATCTGTGCCCCATGCTCCAATCCCTTAGGTTATCTGACTTCTTAATATTAAAACCTTTTCACTCCACTTTAGCCACTTATTTTTCCTCTTTTGAATTTTGTTAGGGTTCCTTTGCCATTTCTACTTCAGCAATCATTTTCCTATGATTTCTAAATGAAAAACCATGCTGTTTTTTTGAATACACATATATACACAAATGAACTGTGGTTAAATATACTTAATATAGAATTTACCACTTTTAATCATTCTTTAATGTATAATTGACATAAAACATTAGTTTCAGGTGTACAACACAATAATAATTTTATTTGTATATATTGCAAAATGATCACAGTAAGTTAGTAACACCCATCACCATGCTTAGTTGAAAATTTTTTATGTCTCTTAGTGCCGGGGGCCAGCGTGAGGAACTCCGCCCGTGGCAAAGGTCATGAGGAAGGAGGTTTGGCATATGCAAAGGCGTGATCAAGCCTCAGGAAACCCCCTGTTCCTGAGCATCTACCCCCAAAACCAGAGTCTGTTTTATGCTCTCACCTACACCTCTGACTTTACAGGGGGCTCTCCCCCATAACCATTTCTCTCGGAGAAGGAGTTAACTTGCAGCTCCAGTTAATAAAAATTCCTGGGCGTGACATGAGTGTTTCAGCTTACGAACTCTTCTGAAGCCTGTATAGGTTCATCTGGCCACATGTGATTGTTAACAGCCTCCCAACAGTGAGAGGCATGAGATGTTTTAGACTTACTAAAGGCAGACTCTTTTGGGAAGTTAGAATTTATTAGTATAGTGGGTTGATTAGGAATTATATTGGTGAAGGGTTTTTCATTTGTTGTGCCAATAATTGCTACTAATTCCCTGCCCTTGGGTGTAACAAGGGTGTCTCAGGTCAAACCTCTCTGCTGGCAAACTAGCTTGTGTGATAGGATTATCCATACTCCTGCCATAGAGCACGTGATTGTTTACTACCTCTCAACCATAAACAGCACAGAGTTTGGGGTATTTTGAAGGTCTTAATTAGCATAGGGCTTTTCTCATTGTTGAGTCAATGATTGCCGCCAGGCCTCCATGTCCTTAGATACCTGGGAATATATTAATCAATGTATTTGGAATATAGAAAAAGAAATATAGTAGTTTTTGATGTTAGCAATACTAGATTTGTTGAGTTAATGAATTTTCTCCTTTGTTATAGATCACTGTACTTTGTTATAAATCACTGTGTCCTTGCCATGTAAAAATGTAACTTTGTCATTATCTTAAGACTGAAGAGATCTTAAGGGGAACATTGGTGAAGGGATTTCATTTGTTGGGCTGATGTTTTGCTGTTAAATCTCCATATTCCCTGCCCTTATAATGAATATAACTAGCATATAAAAAAATAAGTATTAACCTTTTAAGATTAATCATGTTAACCTTGAGTTAAATAAATTCCTTTCTTGATTGTAACTCACTACACCCTCACCCTATAGGAATGTAACTTTATTTGGAGGGTGGTGCCTGGTTTAAGAAAAAACACCTTTGGAAAAAATAAGTTTTTTGGTTATCAGAAAGAGAGAGTCATAAAGTGTCAGAGGCCTCATGGCCAGAAGATGATGTAAAACCCCTAAGACCTTTTTTTATGTAAAGCACCTGATTTTGATCAGGACTGCTGACCCCCACGTGACTCTGTATTCATCCCTATGTGTAAAAAAGGTATATAAGCAAACCTGAAAATAAAGAAAATGGGATCAGTTTCTGGAAAGGCTGATTCCCCCCGTGTCGTTCTTTCTTTCTCCTTCTGGCTGAATTTTCATCTGGGGAGTGGGTACTCACCAAGCCTACTAATTATGCCTGGGCTTCTAAGATCGGACCGGGGAGGCCTCAGTGCCTCCTCTCCTTCGGGAGAACGGAAAGACGCCTGTGGCCTACATAGGTGGTGATTGGTATTCCACATAAATCAAGTTATTCAGCCTTTTCTCCATCTAAATTTTCCTACTATACTATTATTTCCTAATCTAATCTTATATTTCTAAAAGTGTTTTTCTCGCCGACTCCATCTCCACCTTCGAATCACCCTGGATCCACCGGGGCTGGACCCTGGCATCGTAGCAACTTGCAAATATGCAATACAGTGTTGTTAACTACAGTCACCATACATTCCCTTTTACCCATAACTTTTTTTTTTAATCTTTTGACCTCTTTCATTCATTTCTGCCCTCCCCTCCTTCCAGCAACCACCAATGTGTTCTTTGTATCTATGAATTTTTTTTTTTTTAAGGTCCTCTATCTAAGAGAGATCCTATGGTGTTTGTCTTCCTGTCTGACTTATTTCACTTAGCATAATACCCTCAAAGTCACCATGTTATCAAATGGCAAGACTTCATTATTTTTTATGGCTGAACAATTTACCATTGTATATTTAATCACATTTTTTTAATCCATTCATCCATAGATGGGCACTGCAGTTGTTTTCACATCTTGGCTATTATAAATAACATATTTGCAAGTTAGTGTTTTCATTTTCTTCAGATAAATACCCAGAAGTGGAATTGCTAAATCATAAGGAATTATGTTTTTAATATTTTGAGGAACCTCCATACAGTCTCCTATAGTGGTTGTATCTATTTACATTTATACCAATAGTGCTAAAGGTTCTCTTTTCTCCATATCCTTGCCAACACTTTTTTTTTTTAATGTGTAGGTCTGTGGCATTCAATTCATCCACACTACTGTGCAACCACTACCAGCATCCAGCTTCAGAACCTTTTCATCTACCCCAACTGAAACTCTACCCGTTAAACAATAATTCCCCATTCCCCCTGGTCCCTGGCAGCCACCATGTAATTCTCTCTCTATGAAGTTGACTACTCTAAGCACTTCATAAAAATGGAATGATGTAACGTTTATCCTTTCTTGACTGGCTTATTTCACTTAGCCATGTCTTCAAGGCTCATCCATGTTGTAACATGTGTCCTTCCTTTTACAGGCAGAATAACATTCCATTTATTCTATGTAAAAACCACATTTTGTTTACCCACTGACAGAGACTAGGCTAAGAATATGAGTGTACAATGGACTACACAATCAAATATATATTTTATGCCTCTATTTTCTTTATGGATCCTTTCTTCTCTTTTAGGTTCAAACTATCTCTATTCCAAGATCTGAAAATATATTTTCTTTTATTCCCTGTCATTTCTTTTCACATTTAACTCTTCCCATCTATGGTAATGCCAGTCTTTAATAACAATCTTATTCCTTTACATGGGGCTTCATAGGTGGGTCAGTGGTAGAGAATCCACCTGCAACACAGGAGACCCGGGTTCAATCCCTGGGTCAGGAAGACCCCCTGGAAGAGGAAATGGCAACCCACCTCAGTATTTCTGCCCGGGAAATCCCATGGACAGAAGAGCCTGGCAGGCTACATGGGATCACAAAGATCCCATGGACTGTAGCAACTTAGCAACTGAACACGCATGCAAATAATGTTAAACTAGAAATGCAAATATCATTAATAGGAATCAGATGACAAGTGAAAATATTTGCGACACATATGAAAGAGAACTAGTAATCAAAGAGCTGTAACAAATCAATTAAAAAAAAAAATCGGAAGACAACTTGAGGCAGTCCAAAGAACAAGAAATACAAACACGGAGTAAACACAGAGAAATATTAGATTCATTCATAATTTTAAAACTAGAAAATAACAGATAACTTTTCATTTAAAAGACTGACAGAATTAAGGCTGCGTTGGCAAGGATTAAGGAAAATCATACATATGAATATTCATATACTACTGATGGCAAAGAAATCGGGATTACCTCTTTGGAGAGGAATTTGGCAAAACTATTAAAATACAGATGCACAGCCTTTTGTCTTAATAATCCAATTTTAGTATTTACCCTACAGGTATACTATACAAATATGCAAAGATAATATACAAAGGGATTCGCTAAAATGTTACTTGTATCCAAAACACTGGGGAAATAGTCTACTCATTTTATAAAATCTAGCTAAACAAAGCTGGAAAACTCAGCAGTGGCCACAGGACTGGAAAAGGTCAGTTTTCATCCCAATTCCAAAGAAAAGCAATGCCAAAGAATGCTCAAACTACTGCACAATTGCACTCATCTCACATGCTAGTAAAGTAATGCTCAAAATTCTCCAAGCCAGACTTCAGCAATATGTGAACCGTGAACTCCCTGATGTTCAAGCTGGTTTTAGAAAAGGCAGAGGAACCAGAGATCAAATTGCCAACATCCGCTGGATCCTGGAAAAAGCAAGAGAGTTCCAGAAAAACATCTATTTCTGTTTTATTGACTATGCCAAAGCCTTTGACTGTGTGGATCACAGTAAACTGTGGAAAATTCTGAAAGAGATGGAAATACCAGACCACCTGACCTGCCTCTTGAGAAATTTGTATGCAGGTCAGGAAGCAACAGTTAGAACTGGACATGGAACAACAGACTGGTTCCAAATAGGAAAAGGAGTCCATCAAGGCTGTATATTGTCACCCTGCTTATTTAACTTCTATGCAGAGTACATCATGAGAAACGCTAGACTGGAAGAAACACAAGCTGGAATCAAGATTGCTGGGAGAAATATCAATAACCTCAGATATGCAGATGACACCACCCTTATGGCAGAAAGTGAGGAGGAGCTAAAAAGCCTCTTGTTGAAAGTGAAAGAGGAGAGTGAAAAAGTTGGCTTAAAGCTCAACATTCAGAAAACGAAGATCATGGCATCTGGCCCCATCACTTCATGGGAAATAGATGGGGAAACAGTAGAAACAGTGTCAGACTTTGTTTTTTTGGGCTCCAAAATCACTGCAGATGGTGACTGCAGCCATGAAATTAAAAGGCGCTTACTCCTTGGAAGAAAAGTTATGACCAACCTAGATAGTATATTCAAAAGCAGAGACATTACTTTGCCGACTAAGGTCCGTCTAGTCAAGGCTATGGTTTTTCCTGTGGTCATGGATGGATGTGAGAGTTGGACTGTGAAGAAGGCTGAGCGCAGAAGAATTGATGCTTTTGAACAGTGGTGTTGGAGAAGACTCTTGAGAGTCCCTTGGACTGCAAGGAGATCCAACCAGTCCATTCTGAGGGAGATCAACCCTGGGATTTCTTTGGAAAGAATGATGCTAAAACTGAAGCTCCAGTACTTTGGCCACCTTATGCAAAGAGTTGACTCATTGGAAAAGACCCTGATGCTGGGAGGGATCGGGGGTAGGAGGAGAAAGGGACGACCGAGGATGAGATGGCTGGATGGCATCATGGACTCAATGGACGTGAGTCTGAGTGAACTCCGGGAGTTGGTGATGGACAGGGAGGCCTGGCATACTGCGATTCATGGGGTCACAAAGAGTCGGACACGACTGCGCAACTGAACTGAAACAAAGTACAGTGTATTTTTATGCTAAAAGTTATCAAAATTCCTATTTCCCTGACCTCTCCTCTTCTGCAGAAACTCAAAGTGTCAGGAGTAACTCAGGACCTGATCCTGGATCCCTTTTTAATCCCTACTGCTCCTAAGTCGCTTCAGTCGTGTCCGACTCTGTGCGACCCCATAGATGGCAGCCCACCAGGCTTCCCCGTCCCTGGGATTCTCCAGGCAAGAACACTGGAATGGGTTGCCATTTCCTTTTCCAATGCAAGAAAGTGAAAAGTGAAAGTGAAGATGCTCAGTTGTGTCCGACTCTTAGCAACCCCATGGGCTGCAGCCTACCAGGCTCCTCCATCCATGAGATTTTCCAGGCCAGGAGTACTGGAGTGGGGTGTCATTGCCTTCTCCTGTGTCTTCTGAGTCTCCTGCACACACACACAGACATGCATGCTCACACACATCATGCGGCCCAGATGCTTCTCCTCGTAAACTGCTTCAGGGATTGTTAGGCCTAACACACTCCCTAAACAACCTGATCCACTGAAGAGCTACTCCCTTCCAAGTCTGTATCTCTAGTCCTCTAAAATTCCGAATCTATCTACCCAACTGCCTAGCTGTCATCTTCACATGGGTGTTTAACCAAAAAATTACTACAGAAAATTCTTAATTTTCTCTGTCAAACTTTCTTCACATTCCCCACCCTTCTTCTCCATTTCAATAAACCATCCATCCATCACTTAAGCCAAAAACTCAGAAATATTGACTCCATCTCTAAGACACATTTCAAATTAAACCTATGTCTTTCCATATCAATTGCTAACCAACCCAAGCCACTATCACCACTTAGGCTAGGGCAAAACTCGCCAAATTATCTCCCTGTTTGTATTCTTACCCTACCCCTCCCTTCTCTCTCTCACACACATATTCCTTCTACAAGCAGCCATCAGTGGTCAGACCTCTTAAAACTAAAAATCAGATGCTACCACTGACTTGCTTTTTTGTATTGGTTTCCCACCGGAAAAAAATTGCAACTCAAACTAAACCATATGGAACACAATTAATGGAAAGACATGTGAAGAAATTTTTAACACATTTAAAATTCTCAAAGAAGTAAGAGAAAATTTCAACATGCAGCAGGACTAAACAGAACCAAGAAGAAATGCAGAGAATGAAACTACGATGATTGAAATAAAGGACTCCACAGATTAGGTAAATGGATAAGCAAAAGAATGAGCTAGCGAGCTAGAAGATCAGGTAGAGGACAGTTGCAGAAGATATCAAGAGAGAATTTAAGAAAAACATTAAAGTTAAGAGATGGAGAAGAGACAAGAAGCAACAGAATCCATATTAACAGAATTCCCAGAAAGAAAAAAATTGAAGACAAACTACTTGAGAAAATGATAATCATTTTCCAGAACTGAGGAAAGAGCAAAGATCTTAGATGAAAATGTCTGGAATACAGTCTGGCATACTCCCAATAAGTAGCTAACTGCTGAATGAAAGAAGGATGGAATGAATACAAACCCAAGTGCCAAACAAGACAGAAAAGGAACTACACCCAGTATAGACTGAAAAAGATAAACAAAAATTTCAAAATCTAGAGAGGAACTGCAGGTCACACACACAGGAAAAGAAATCAAGCTGACATCAGAACTTGCAAAAAGCAACAGTAGAGAAGAGAAAATAATGTAGAAATATTTCAAAATGTAAAGGGAAAAGAATTTCAAACCAAAAATCTTTACTCAAACTAAGCTATCATTTAAAAGTGATGGTTAACAAATCATATTTTCAGGCATAAAAAGGTCTTAGAATGTATATATAAAAAACCCTGTTTGAAAATTGTTTTTTTTAACTAGGCACTTAACTGAAATAAATCTGTGAGAACACTATGGGATATATGGTAAAATGGTAAAATTGCGTGCATGTTCAGTCACTAAGTCATGTCTGACTCTTTGTGATCCCAGGGACTGTAGTTCACCAGGCTCCTTTGTCCATGGAGTTTTCCAGTTAAGAATACTGAAATGGGTAGTAATTTTCTACTCCAAGGAATCTTCCTGACCCAGGGATGGAACCCATGTCTCCTTCATCGCGGGCACATTCTGTACCAGTGAGCCACCTGGGAAGCCCTTATATGGGAATTATTTATTTGTTAGGGAATTAGGTTATTTGTTAGGAATAACCTAACAGATCTAGTATATCATACAAAAAGAAAAATGACAGATGGATAGATGCCTGAAGAATACCTCTACAGAACTAAAATTCTACAAAACATCAACATGGCTGCTGGGACCTTGTGGGGGTAGGAGGTGTAGTGGCAGAGACGAAAGGAAACTGAGAAAGTGGGTAAAGTACTTCTCTTGTTTGGAAGAAAGAAAATAAACATATTTGAATATATATTTGAAAATATACATATTTAAATATATTTTTAAATATAATTAAGAAACTGGGAAATGAACAAAAATAAATAGAATATAATATATATTCTATATATAATATATAAATAGAATATAAATAATTTCCAATAGATATTATGAAAATTACAATAAATGAAAATGGATTAAACTCATTAATTAAAAGATAAAGAGTCCCTGAGGTTGGGTAAAAATAAGATTCAACAATATACTTTGTCAAAGAGACCCAAAAAGGATACAAAAACAGTTAACAATAAGAGGACAGGAAGAAGATGCACCAGGAGATGCAATCCCAGGTTGGCAGACTCTTTTCAGCCCCATTCATCAACCATTCAAGACCCTTACTGATCTGGGGACAGCTCCCTGTCATTCCTGAGCCTAAAGGTTCCAGTTTCCCTTTTAGGACAGGGCTTCAATTTCTGCTTCCTAATATGCCTTTAAGTTTTTTTTTTTCCCATTTCAAGCACCTGCTGATTCTGCTTTTTTGCTTTCAAGCTCAGATGTGTTTTTAAATATTTTATTTTTATCTAGCTTTCCATATACATTACTGAAAAAGAAGGGGTGCCCCCAGTCTGCCTCACAGTCCAGAAATCCCCAGAGCATATACACTTAATGTCTTCATCTACATTATGGAATGGTAAGGCTCAAATAATAAGGCTATGAGAAAATGTTATCTTCACATACACAGTCTTTGGTGCAATAAAATATTCAAATGCTGCCCTCTAAATTTACCAGCAATTTTAACTTCTAACTAAAGAAAGTAAAGATGGAACCATATGAATGGAATGGAAATTCCTAACTTTTTTCCTGATCCAGCTTCCACTGGGCTACAGCTATGCTGAAAGTAAAAATGCTTCTTCCAAAGTTGTTTTGAGAAAAAAAAAATAGTAAAAGATGAAATCAACAGAATTCAAATGACCCTTAAGAGTAGGGACTACCCCTGTGGTCCAGTGGTTAACACTCCATGCTTCCACTGCAGGTGGCAGTGGTTCCATCCCTGGTTGAGGAACTAAGATGCCGTGAGGCACTGCCAAAATAAAATGGTTACTTTAAAAAATAATAATAATAAAAGTTATGGAGCTCATCTTTTAAAAGAGAGAGAGAGAGTCATTCAGTTAGGAAAGTGACTATTATTTTCTCTGTGATTTGATCTGGGAGACTTTAGTCCAAGATTCTATTCTGAGTCTATCACTGACTTCTTGGTTGACCTTCATTACTTCTCAGTACTTCTGTTCCTTCTTGAAAGTAAAGTTAGGCTAGATTACATTGAAGAACTCCTATTCTTCCAAAATCCTGATTCCAGAGGTTTAGAACAATTTCACTCCATTCTACGTTTCTATGAATACAAAAATGACAGCTTAAACTACTAAACAATTTTGACATCCTTATTGCTGTGCTCGCCCATGCAAAAGGGCTTCTCTGGTAGCTGAGTCAATAAAGAATCTGCCTGCAATACAGGAGATCATCTGTAGCACAGATGACCTGGGTTCGATCCCTGGGTTAGGAAGATCCCCTGGAAAAAAGAAACGGCAATCCATTCCAGTATTCCTGCCTGGAAAATCCCATGGACAGAAGAGCCTGGCACACTACAGTCCATGGGATCACAAGGGTCGGACACGAGTTAGTGACTAAACCATCATTACCCATGCAAAAAGAGTAAACCATCAGACATAAATATTAAACACTTTCTATTTGCACAAAGACCAAAAGCTTAACTCCCAACTAACAGAAAAGCTTTAAGATAAATCTTAAATATGGCTATATTTCTGGAATAAGAACTGGATCTCCCTACCATCTCAACTACTTAAACAGTTAAGAGTTCAGTCTCTGAAATGGGTTCATGCCTGCTTTCTCATAGCTTCCCAAAGTAAGCTGTGGGTGATTTTCACCACAATGTTTCTGGCAGCTATTTCATAACATTTCCCCCACAAGAATATGATGGTTGTATTTCAAACCAAGAAATTAGTACCATAAAAATCACAAATTTAACCAACAGCATGAAAAAGATAAAAACCACCACATCCTTTAAAATAAACTGTCTTTAACACTGTCCTTAAGACTATATTTTCTACAGTTCTTAAGAAATATCTATGGTCTATTTTATATAGTTCTATATTAATTTTTATAATAAACAGGTATTACTTACATAATATACAAATGAAAAAAATTTTAAATAATAGGTCAACTTCCACTTGGTTTGCTCTGGAGAACTACAGTGTTCTGGTTAGAACCCAAGGGGAAAGACTGATGAGATGGCAGATGAGAGAAGTACCTCAGACAGAGCTAGAGGAAGAAAAAAGAGGTACTTTCTGTGTTTTATGTTTTCTAATCCAGCCATTAAAATACGAAAGCAAACAAAAGATTAGGGACAGAAACTCAATCCAGTAAAATAGGTTGCACTTTGTGTTGGTGCTGCTGTATATTATCTCTTTCAAAAATCTAAAAGTGAAAGTAAAAGTTGCTCAGTCGTGTCTGACTCTCTGTGACCCCATGGAATTCTCCTGGCTAGAATACTGGAGTGGGTAGCCTTTCCCTCCTCCAGGGGATCTTCCCAATCCAGGGATAGAACCCAGATCTCCTGAATTGCAGGTGGATTCTTTACCAGCTGAGCCACAGGGAAGCCCAAGAACACTGGAGTGGGTGGCAGCCTATCTCTTCTCCAGGGGATCTTCCCAACCCAAGGATTGAACCCAGGTTTCCTGCAATGCAGGCAGATTCTTTACCAACTGAGCTAGCAGGGAAGTCTAAAGCACAGCATTAATTTAGAAGACTGTATCAACTAAATGCACTGTAAATAGTCAATTTAGTTTAGCTCTATGTGTGTATTACCTTCAAAATTCCACAAAGGTAAACCAGCGGTATAAAAGAGAGCAGCACTTACGACAGCCAAATTGCTTGAAATATAAACAACCAAGCAAGGGTTCATGCTTGCTTTATCATATCTTCCCAAAGTAAGCCATGGTTGATTTTTAGCACAATGTTTTCTGGCAGCTATTCCATAACATTTTCCCACAAGAAAATGATGATTGTACTCCAGACCAAGAAATTACACCCGCCCACAGAGAGCAGGCCACAGGGAAGGACAGCAAGAACTGAAGCACAGCAGGGGAGACAAAGAGGCTCAACAGAGGAGGAAGGGATCGACATGAAGCACCCTATCACTGTGTCGTTTGATCTTTATGATGACAAAAGCAACTTAAGGCTTTAAAAAAGTCAGTGGCACAATTTGAGTAGCATGTTTAAAAGGGCCGTTGAGGGGAAAAAAGAGGCCATGGGTGAACTCTGGAAAGAGAGACTAAAGAGGAATAATAGGAAAGACATGGAGACCACTTCAAGTATGACAACCAGATTGTGAGATGGGAATAAGAGTCCACAAGAGCAAGGAGGCTAGAATGACACCAGCAACAAGCAGCAGAAATGCTGTGAAAATACTTTAAAAGAAACAATTATCCATTGTATTTGTCGCCTAAATAGAAATTACCAAACAATATCTCAAATTTTTTAAAACAAAGTTCCCATTACTTCATTAGATAATATTTACAAAAGAGAATGTAAAAATATTTTTTGGCATTGTCAACAGTGGACCATACAGGATCATATTCTAACAATACAGTTAGAATTTTTAAAGAAAAGTAATACAGGCAGTTGGATTTAGAATGATCTACTTGCCCTCGATATCTAAGCATATTTATATATAAATTTATTTCCAGAACTGTAAAGGTCAATATACAAAATACTCATCTGTAATGGAGAGTTGACATAAATACTTCTAATATTCTGAAAGTGAGTTGCTGGGGTTACTGACCCTTTTTTGGCCTGACAGGGCTCTAAATATGTGACTTCCATAGGCCAGCAGAGGGCTGCAACAGCCCAGAGAAAAGGGTCAGGCAGCTTTGCTTGCATCTCTGGCACTGAGTGGTGGAAAATTTACAATACTGAAAGTAGAGATCTAATAACCATGACGTACTCACTCCACTATCAACAGACTCTAAAAGGGGGCAAACACCAATCCCCCAGATCCTGAAAACTAGCAACACTCACCATTAAGCATTCTGCCACCAGCTCCTTTCACTTACTGCAAAATAGTAAAGTATTTGGAAGCAGAAAAAAATCTCACTAATGTAGGGTAATTAGAAGGGAAAAAAGCCAGTCAAAATGAGTTAGCAATTCATACTTTCTTCCAGACCACTGCTCCACACTACTACTACAAGACTAACCTTCCTAAAATGATTTCATGAGATTACTCTCACATCTACTTTGCCAATCTGTTCTGCATATAGTACAATGTTGAAGTCTTTCCTCTGCCTAGATTTAAAGGTAGATTTCTACCTCGTGTATATAGATAATCATCTTCAGCTCCACTAGTCAGTCCACCCTTACTGTTATATATAATACACTACAGAGCTGAAATGGAAAATGTCACCGTGGTGAACCCTGGAGAAAGAAAGAAATTTACACAGGTCTAGGGAAAGGGTAGAGCCACTGCTGGAAAAAGTTTGCACAAAGAGGGAAATAGGACTTCACTGGGGGAAGAAAGGAAATAGCTCAGGGAAAGATATACAGGGGCCTTCAACTAAACTTATAAATGTTTAATTCTTAAGGCTGCAGACAGGTGCCATATGCACACTATGCTGTTTTCTGTACCTTTTAAATTATCTGAAATATGTGAAAATAAAAAACATTTTTGGTATTTTAACTTCACCCCTCAAAAGACAAGTGACTCTTGATCTGCTCAAGATATCAGACCCCTGGTCCATTCTCAGTACTACTCACTCTTTAATTCTGAAACACTCTAACTCATTTTTACAGCTTTCTTTAAAAATGATTAGGTACATATTTTAGCCTTAAATGAAAGGAAAGGACTTTTAACTGCTTAGATAATTGCATATAGTTTGAATAGTGGCACATAAAAAAATAAAGAGATTTGAAATAAAAAGCATGGCATAAAAACCCAGAATAGTTTTTATGATAATCGCAGCTTCTGCAATGTAAGCTTGAAATCCTGAAAATCATCTTTATCTAGGTCCAAACTCTCTATGTGTTAGAGGTAGTTGAAGTCAGTACCCCTCTCAAGAGAGCAACACTTATGAAAGCATTAAGTTATTTCTCATCTACATACCACACCATTCCCACCCTGACCCAACAATAAGGTGGGTGATTAACACTACTTCAATTATAGCCAAAGTTGTAGCTTCCACACAACTTCACACCAGGGCTGAATTGTCTGGGCCTTTTAGTCCTGATCTACCACTTCTGTGTCCTGCACACTCTCCGACATAAATCCACTTATAATACTACCCACAAGAATTGAGGACAACTGCCAACTTTAAATGAAATATAACCTATAAAAATACCAAATGGCTGTATTACACACCTGAAACTAATATGACTGATATTATATATCAACTAGACAGCAATAAAAAAAAGAATTCAGGATAACTGCATATGAGTCATTTAAAAGGTGCTCTAAGTTGACTTAGGATAATAGTATGCATGACTGGTAGCTCTTTTTAGTCAGGTCAATCTAGGATTGTACACTGCTTTCCTGTCAAAGGATGCTGAGGAGAGTAACAAGGTATGTGGTACAGAGGGAACAAAGCAAAGTGAATACCCTGCAGTCTAACAGCATTAAGTATGTGACACAAAAAGGGTGGTACTGTGCAAAGTCCAACCCCAACGGCAAAAAGTCCTTGACCTTGAGGGCTCACTGTGTTCCATTCTACACCAACTAGAAAGCATTTGAATGATTAAAGAATACTGTCCCCTCTTTCATATGTTCAGTGTAAATTCCCCCCCCCAAAAAAGCACTCAGCTAAGATATTAAAATATTCAGTGTAAATTCTTAAAAAAACACTACAGAAAAATATCAGCAAAGATCATATTAAATTTCTACCTCAACAATGCTAAATGCAATACTGTTCATAAAAACACTTATTTAAAATTTGTTGGGTTTTCCTTGGTGGTCCAGTGCTTAAGAATCTGCTTTCCAATGCAGGGGATGCAGGTTCCATTCCTGGTTGGGGAACTAAGATCCTACATGAGGCAGGGCAGCTAAGCCCATGTGCCACAACTAAGACCTGACACAGCCAAAACAAACAAATTTAAGAAAATAAAAGTTGTTAATTAAGCATGCACTGTTTAAAACCTTGATTATATCCATAATACTTGTTCATTGTGTCAAAGCTTGAAAATACAGAAAAATAAATTCTGGTTATGATCATATTCAATATCCAGAGATAGTCTGTCACATTGTCAGACTGAACCATTCAAGAACTTTCTTTGTAAAAATTCATAATACAAAATAATTATTTTCCCCACAAAGGCTCAAATTTTATATATCATTTCATCTTTTTTTCTCTTAATAATATTAACTTCTTTGAAGGTATAATTTTTTAAAGGAGCAATACAATCACTAATTTAAATTCATCTGTACAATGAAAACAAACTTCAAAAGGGCATGGTAAAGAGTGAATTGAAGGGAAAAAAGTAAAGCAATGACAGATATTATTTTCTTGGGCTCCAAAATCACTGCAGACAGGGAGTGCAGCCATGAAATTAAAAGACGCTTCCTCTTTGGAAGGAGCAAGACAGTGTATTAAGAAGTAAATACATCACTTTGCCAACAAAGGTCTAGACTCAAAGCTATGTTTTTTCCGGTAGTCATGAATGGATGTGAGAGCTGGACCATAAAGAGGGCTGAGCACCGAAGAATTGATGCTTTTGAATTGTGGTGCTGGAGGACTCTTGAGAGTTCCTTGGACTCCAAGAAGATCAAACCAGTCAATCCTAAAAGAAATCAACACTAAATATCCATTGGAAAGACTGATGCTGAGCATCTTTGGCCACCTGATGCAAAGAACTGACTCATCGGGAAAGACCCTGATGCTGGGAAAGATTGAGGGCAGAAGGAGCAGGCAGAGACAGAGGATGAGACGGTGAGATGGTTAGACAGACTCAATGGACATGACTCTGACCAAATTCTAGAAAACAGTGAAGGACAGAAGAACCTGGAGTGCAGCAGTCCACGGGGTCACAAAGAGTTGGACACGATCCAGCAACTTTCAGTAACAACAACAGAATGAATGAGAATTTATGAGGACAGCCCATTATCAGTCACAGGAGGTTTGTAATTATGCCTCTGACCAAAGGATATGAAGTATCAATTCACAGAAGAGAAAGGGCAACTGATTATTTCTCCACGTTATTAGCTAATGATCAAATTCCTGTAGCTAAAATCAAATCCATTCACACCATAATTAAAGTCTTGGATAACAAGAAAGTGGTTATATAATTTAAATGGAAGGACACAAATATTAATGTTAACCAACAGATAGGGACAGATTTATTTTCACTGGATATTGCAAAGCTACCGAACAACAGCACCTGAAGGGGGAGGAGGAGCTAAGGAGGGGAAAAATGTACAGGAAAAGAACAGTGAGTGAGCCCCTTTGCTGTAACACATTCCTATTTTCAATAGTGTGAGGACTCAGTTCAGTTCAGTCGCTCAGTCGTGTCCGACTCTTTGCAACCCCATGAATCGCAGCACGCCAGGCCTCCCTGTCCATCACCAACTCCCGGAATTCACTCAGACTCATGTCCATTGAGTCCGTGATGCCATCCAGCCAACTCATCCTCGGTCGTCCCCTTCTCCTCCTGCTCCCAATCCCTCCCAGCATCAGGGTCTTTTCCAATGAGTCAACTCTTCGCATGAGGTGGCCAAAGTACTGGAGCTTCAGCTTCAGCATCATTCCTTCCAAAGAAATCCCAGGGTTGATCTCCTTCAGAATGGACTGGTTGGATCTCCTTGCAGTCCAAGGGACTCTCAAGAGTCTTCTCCAACACCACAGTTCAAAGCATCAGTTCTTCGGCACTCAGCCTTCTTCACAGTCCAACTCTCACATCCATACGTGACCACAGGAAAAACCATAGCCTTGACTAGACGGACCTTAGTCAGCAACGTAATGTCTCTGCTTTTGAATATACTACCTAGGTTGGTCATAACTTTTCTTCCAAGGAGTAAGCGTCTTTTAATTTCATGGTTGCAGTCACCATCTGCAGTGATTTTGGAGCCCCCAAAAATAAAGTCTGACACTGTTTCCACTGTTTCCCCATCTATTTCCCATGAAGTGATGGGACCAGACGCCATGATCTTCGTTTTCTGAATGTTGAGCTTTAAGCCAACTTTTTCACTCTCCTCTTTCACTTTCATCAAGAGGCTTTTTAGCTCCTCTTCACTTTCTGCCATAATAGAAGGTAAAGAAGTATTTTTTGGTCCTGTTTGACTGCAGCCTAAAGGGAACACTCATCTTCATTCTCGAGGTGTTTTTATGAACCGTGGAAGACAGGGATAATTTCTGGAGGGTGAATAACCACTACTGGATGATCACCTCAACTAAAAATTTGCAAACAGATGACACGATCCTCTACACAGAAAACCCTAGACTCCACCAGAAAATTACTAGATCTAATCAATGAATAAAATTGCAGGATATAAAATCAACACACAGAAATCCCTTGCATTCCTATACACTAATAAAGAGAAAATTTCAAGAACAAGGAAACAATTCCATTCACCATTGCAACGAAAAGAATAAAATACTTAGAAATATATCTACCTAAAGAAATAAAAGACCTATATATAGAAAACTATAAAACATTGGTGAAAGAAATCAAAGAGGACACTAATAGATGGAGAAATATACTGTGTTATGGATCGGAAGAATCAATATAGTGAAAATGAGTATACTACCCAAAGCAATCTATAGATTCAATGTAGTCCCTATCAAGCTACCAACGGTATTTTTTACAGAGCTAGAACAAATAATTTCACAATTTGTATGGAAATACAAAAAACCTCGAATAGCCAAAGCAATCTGAGAAAGAAGAATGGAACTGGAGGAATCAACCTGCCTGACTTCAGGCTCTACTACAAAGCCACAGTCATGAAGACAGTATGGTACTGGCACAAAGACAGAAATATAGATCAGTGGAACAAAACAGAAACCCCAGAGATAAATCCACGCACCTATAGACAAAGGAGGCAAGAATACACAATGGAGACAAGACAATCTCTTTAACAAGTGGTGCTGGGAAAACTGGTCAACCACTTGTAAAAGAAAGAAACTACAACACTTCCTAACACCATACACAGAAATAGACTCAAAATGGATTAAAAGTCTAAACATAAGACCAGAAACTATAAAACTCCTAGAGGAGAAATTAGACAAAACACACTCTCCGACATAAATCATAGTAGGATCCTCTATGACCCACCTCCCAGAATAATGGAAATAAAAGCAAAAATAAACAAATGGGACCTAATTAAACTCAAAAGCTTCTGCACAACAAAAGAAACTATAAGCAAGGTGAAAAGACAGCCTTCAGAATGGGAGAAAATAATAGCAAATGAAGCAACTGACAAACAACTAATCTAAAAAATATACAAGCAACTCCTACAGCTCAATTCCAGAAAAATAAACGACCCAATCAAAAAATAGGTCAAAGAACTAAACAGATATTTCTCCAAAGAAGACATACAGATGGCTAACAAACACATGAAAAGATGCCCGATATCACTCACTATCAGAGAAATGCAAATCAAGACTGCAATGAGGTACTATTTCATGCCAGTCAGAATGGCTGCGATCCAAAAGTCTACAAGCAATAAATGCTGGAGAGGGTGTGGAGAAAAGGGAACCCTCTTACACTGTTGGTGGGAATGCAAACTAGTACAGCCACTATGGAGAACAGTGTTCTCTTTAAAAAACTGGAAATTGAACTGCCATTATGACCCAGCAATCCCACTGCTGGGCGTACACACCAACGAAACTAGAACTGAAAGAGACACATGTACCCCAATGTTCATCGCAGCACTGTTTATAATAGCCAGGACATGGAGCAACCTAGATGTCCATCAGCAGACGAATGGATAAGAAAGCTGTGGTACATATACACAATGGAGTATTACTCAGCCATTAAAAAAGATACATTTGAATCAGTTCTAATGAGGTGGATGAAACTGGAGCCAATTATACAGAGTGAAGTAAGCCAGAAAGAAAAACACCAATACTGTATACTAACGCATATATATAGAATTTAGAAAGATGGTAACGATAACCCTGCATGCGAGACAGCAAGAGACACAGATATATAGAACAGTCTTTTGGACTCTGTGGGAGAGGGCAAGGGTAGGATGATTTGGGAGAATAGCATTGAAACATGTATAATATCATATATGAAACGAATCATCAGTCCAGGTTCAATGCATGATATAGGATGCTCGGGGCTGGTGCACTGGGATGACCCATAGGGATGGGATGGGGAGGGAGGTGGAAGGGGGGTTCAGGATGGGGAACACGTGTACACCCGTGGCGGATTCATGTTGATGTATGGCAAAACCAATACACTATTGTAAAGTAACTAGCCTCCAACTAAAATAAATAAATTTATATTAAAAAATAATATAAATAAATAAAAATCTGCAAACAAATTGGATTGATCTTAAGAAAAAAACTGGGCTTCCCCAGTGGCTCAGACAGTAAAGAATCCCAGCAATGTGGGAGACCTGGGTTCAATACCTGGGTCGAGAAGATCCCCTGGAGAAGGAAATGGCAACTCACTCCAGTATTCTTGCTGGAGAATCCCAAGGTCAGGGGAGCCTGGCAGGCTACAGTTCATGGGATTGCAGAGTCGGACACGACTGAGCAACTAACACTTTCACAAACTTTAAGAAAAAACAAGTCTCAAAATAATAGATGAACATTTATATAACATAAATTTCAAGTCAGTCCTTGAGTAATAGTGTCTGGAGTTGGAGACATTCCAGTGACAACTTTCTGAAGTCTTTTTCATAACTAGATATATAAAATTACTCTCATCATATATTAAAATAACATGTGAAAGTATCTAACAGTACAAAACTCAATAAAAGTTCTTTTCTTTGATCACCAAGTAACTTCCAAATAGTCAAAATTAAACTCTGGTAAAAAGGACTTATTTTAACTTAGAGGTTGCAAGAGTTTAGTATACAATATGAGAACATAAATCAAGGCTTTATTTCTAGTTACAGTATTTTTGGGCAAATTATGGTAGGAAGTATTTTATAAATTAAAAATATTCTCAACTACCTGACATCATTAACCACCATCACTAATTAGTAAATTGCTATAAAGAATGTTTTCAGTATTTACTTCTACCCTGTTTGTTAAAGCTTCAGAAGTAGTAGAACAGAAAGGAAAGAAAGCTGTGTACAATGTGGCTTTGGTAGAAGAGAAAATAAAAATAGGTGCTTCTTTCTTCTTCCTTTACATTTACTAATACTTCTCTTTCATAAAGCAGTCTTAGCATTATTCCAGAGAATTTTAACTGGGATCCTATCCATGGCTCAATATCATCAGAATAGCGGACACTTTGCTGATCTCAAGAGTAGTTGTGAAATTCAAGAGATCTGATGTAAAAATAGTTCATGAACTACTGAGGATATAATTTTTTACATACTATTATCTTTTACTGTGAATTTATATATCTATTTCTAGGAAGAAAGACCCACATATGCATGGTTTTTGTTTTCTATTATAAGTTAAAATGCCAACAAAACTCCTATTTAGGAAGAAAAACAGTCTGAAATGTAAGAAGCTGCAGGACTCTCACAACACTTTTAAGCAATAAGAGAGTTTAAAAATATGGTATTTAATCACTAATATTTGTAGTATTTTCCCCAATTGTGGCCTAAATGCAAACTGATAAGCAGAAGTGTAAGCAACTACATATTTCAAAACAATTTTAGTGCAATAAACAAATATTGAGCGATCAGCCAAAGAGACACAAATTTTAAATGTCAAAGAATTGATTTTGTAACTTAGCTTCATAATTTATCTTTTTTTTTAACCTCAACTTGGAAGTATTTCTGTGGAGGGCTCTACTTCTAACCTAGACAAACTCCATTTACTCTTCCTGACTCTATTCCTTTATAAAACTCCTAAATGAGTCTGTTTAGTTACCTTTCTCCTTCATTCACTTTGTTTTAAGTATGTTTCTTTATGATCTGAAAGGATACATGCACCTCAATATTCATTTGCAACACTATTTACAAAGTCCAGACATGGAAGCAACCTAAATGCCCATTGACAGAGGAATAGATGAAGAAGCCATGATACATATATTCAATGAAATATTACTCATTAATAATGGGTAAAAAAAATGAAATAATGCCATTTGCAGGAACATGGATGGACCTAGAGAGTGTCATATTGAAGTAAGTCAGACAAAGGAGGAGGAGTACCATATGACAGCCCTTATAAGTGGAATCTAAAAAGAAATGATCCAAACGAACTTACGAAACAGAGCATGAACTTATGGCTGCTGGGCAGAAAGGACAGTTAGGGAGTTTGGGATGGACATGTATATACTGCTATATTTAAAATGGATAACCAATGAGAACCTACTGCTGTTCAATGCTAGAATGCTACTCAATGCTATGTGACAGCCTGGATGTGAGGGAGAATGGGTGCATGTATACGAATGGCTGAGTCCTGGTTCACCTGAAACTATCACAACACTGTTAATCAGCTATACCCCCAATACAAAATAAAAAGCTTAAAAAAAAAAAAAGTATATTCCCTTTTAACAATGAACATTAATATCAAGGTGGAGTCTGTTAAAACAGTTCTTAAAAAACTGTTAACAACTATAGTCCTTCGGTAGCTGGTGAGACTAATTTGCTTCTGACAACTAATGTAAAACAACAACTATATCAACATCTCATGAAAAGGCTTGCTGGCCTATCTTCCACAATTCTTTGTTTTTTTTTTTAACCAACACAGCAGAAGGTAGAATGCTGGCCCCACAAATTTTTCACAAAGTCGGAAACTTAAGAAACACTGCCTTAAAACTTCTCAAAATCAGCTGCTGCTGCTGAGTCACTTCAGTCGTGTCCGACTGTGCAACCCCACAGACTAAGCACTCTAATTAGAGATAGAACAGAGAAATGGTTAAGAATGAGGACAGCAGAGTCTGTCACTTTTCTGGGTCTGTGAATATCTGCACACCACATAACAGTTTAAAGCCTCATTTTTCTCAGCCACAGTATCTGTTTTACGGGGTTATTATGAAAATTATCTGAAATAGTTCACTTAAAAACTCAAGATTCTAAGTGCTCAACAATGTTTATCATAACCTTTAGCTTCAAAGTTACAAATAATCTGTGTAACACCACTACATTACTGATGTACTGACTCCCAGTATTATCAATGTAAAGCACTAAAAGAAAGGTCTCTAAACCTAACAGCAAAAGCCAACACTTAGTCTTAACATTCCTACAGGGTATATTTTATTTTAGATCTACAAGATAACCTTAACATGAACTACTCAAAAGCTGAGTTTATAAAGGAAATTACATCTCCTGTTGCTGTATATCTGGAAACTAGCAACAAATTAACATTGTTACTAAGATACTTTGTTACTTTTTAAAAGTCACTGTTAAAGAAAGACTGTGCATGCATGAGTGTATATGAGAATGTTTTCCAATGCTATATGAAGAAACTTCATATTCTCCAGAGGAAGTCAGACTCTTAACCACCACAATATTTAAAATGTTCATAAGAGGCTTTACTAAGATTAGAACTAAGCAGGGATCAGAAAATGTATCTACAGGGAGTTATAATCTGTAAAACAGCAGGTGCTCAAAACAATGAAGGTAAGATTAAGCAAAAACCTTGGGATGTAGACACCTTAGATAATACAGTAGGAAACTGTTATTTATTCTAAAAATATCACCACTTTTTATATGTATAAAACCTTATAGAATATAATGTGCTTTCCATACATAATCATATTGGGCCATCAAAAATGCTGTAAATTATATAACAAAATGTTTTGTTTTGTTTGCAGATTACAAATGCAAGGCTCTGAAAATTAATATGATTTGTCAAAAACCACAGTTAGGAAGTGACAAATCAAGAATTTAAACCCCAGTCCTCTCACTTACATTCCCCTGTTCTTTCCACTATTCCATAAAACTACTTCTTCGAAGAAAGAAGTAAATTAGCACCTTCACAAAAAGAAATCTCTAGGCCAAACCACAGACATTTAATTAGCTGTGCTGAATTGGGGAAGTCATTTCCCCTTATCAGGCCTTTATTTTTTCATCTGTAAAATGAGGGAAACAGATTAGAAAATTTGAAATCCCTTCCAGTTCTAAGGATAAATCTCTAGACCGTACCCTTTAAGAGTACCAGCATTTTACACATACAATGTTGACATCAGCTTTAGCAATGAGTTCCCAGTCAGAAAGTGGTGTCATTAGCTATTAAGCAACGTATGGCAATTACTGGATAAATTCTTCACACCCATCTGATAGACGCTGCTTCAGTAGCATCAAGTTTATATACAGAAAGCTGTCTAAACCTTTTCCAGACTACAATGGAAATTAAATATCATTGATCATTCTCTCTTTAGACTGAAACAATGCTCTTAAAATATAAGAATGGTTTAAAGAAAATTTAACCACTAGTCAACTAGTACCAAGAAATTGAAAATTTTTAATATATTTTTATTCCCTAGAATAAAAACCTCTTTTCCAATGAAGAGTTTTCCAAATATCCCTACTGTTACTTTGATATCACGTACATGTTTCACCAACTTCTATATGGGAAAAAAAAAAATAACATGTTTGATAAAAACATCTTCCATTTAAATTCATTCCACCAGTTAGGTACTTATTGCCAAACAAAATTCAAGCTTTTCTCCCCTTCACAGATTCAGAGAACTAAAGTCAAAAGACTGCACAACATACTTCCACCTATTAAGTTCTTTCCTCATCTCAATATTTTTCTCTCTTCCTCAGTCTTCATGGAATACACACCCAGGGATTTCCACTTTCCCAGTTCTGCCTGTTCATAAAACCATCTTAACAACTATGGAAACCAGAGCGCTTAAGGTCATTATAGGCCTCTTTCTCTTTTCCTTTCATGAATACTACTTAGTTAGGTTTTACTTCATTTTAACACCTGCTTGTCCTTAAAATAGAACACATATCCTGAATAGTTAATCTTGACCTTACTTACTCAACCATTCGCAGACCTTTAGAAATTGTTAGTGCTTGTGTCAACTATAAAAAATTTTTTTAGTAAACCTTCCCCCTCTTGCCTAGGAAACATTTCGAATGTTTACAGGTTTTTGCGTTTAGCCCAAATTAAAGACTTTCCCCAACAAGCTTAGTTAATATAACGACTTGATCTTACACGGTCGACACTATCTCATTTTGTTTTTTAAGCCTCTTGGCACCAATATAGCATATGTTCTGCCAGTTCTGAGCTAATCTCCAGGAAAGCCTTTGTATAACGATTGAAGAAACTGAAACAGATCAGTGCCCAAGATTTTTAAGAGCCTACACGAGCATATGTTTTTAATCAGCAGTCAATTTATTTTAAACTAGCTATTTGACCAGTTCGCCTTCTTCCATAATTCACATAAACCGTTTTAAAATAAAAAAGGACACACGACCGGGAACACAGGTTCAGGTCAAGTTCAGGATCAGAGGCTTTTCCGAAGCCTTGGGGATGCTGGGGTCTGAATCCCGTCACCGCGTCCACGGGTTGGTGTCTAGTGGACATCACACTCTCGACCGCTACGCCGCTTGAAGCGTTCTCTACGGCTTCAACGGGTTCAAAAGTGTCAACTTCCCGTCCCAAACTGTTTCTTACTGTTATTATTAAAACAGCTGTCAGCTGGGCTCCGGTGACCTCTTTGTACAACCGTTTATTCAACGCTTGGGGATCCTCGAGGATGCGTCACGGCGGGTTACCCTCGAACGAGCTCCGAGAGCCCGGCGGCCCGCGGGTCCGCGAGCACTGGCCCCGCTCACCCGCGCCGCCCTCCCGGCCTCACTCGGTCCCCGCGGCTCAGACTAGGCGCGCCCCCGCTCCGCCCCGCCCCGCCCGCTCCGGCGGCGCCCCTGGCCGCGCACACCCGCTCCCCACCCGCCCGCTCGCACACGCGCCGCGGCCCCGCCATGTTCCGGGAGCGGCGCGG